>CAJNYU010004529.1:65751-89085 GCA_905331475.1 Rotaria socialis | reverse complement strand
CCCCTGCCCCCCCCCCCCCCCCCCACTAAAAAGGGACAGAGAAATTAATTAGTTAGTTAGCTGATTAATTAATTAATCAATTAACTAATTTCTCTGTCCCGCTCTGTGATGGTCTCTGAATTCTCTGTCGCGGTCTGTGATGGTCTCTGAATTCTCTGTCCCAGTCGGCGAGAGTTTATGGGGTCTCTGTCCCGGTCTGTGATAGTTTATGGGGTCTCTGCCCCGGTCTGGGATAGTTTATGGGGTCTCTGTCACTGTCTGTGATGGTCTGTGAAACTTCTCTGTCACGGTCTGTGATGGTCTCTGAATTCTGTGGCACTGTCTGTGATGGCTTTCGAATTCTCTATCACGGTCTGTAATGGTTTCTAGAGACTCCATACATCATAATACAGACCGTAATGGAGAAGCTCCACAGACCACCAGTGACAGTAATAGACGAATTCCAAAAAAGAAGTTTCATCGAGTTTCACACTTGTAATCCCAAAGGGATTGCGCTAACAGCTTTTATTTTTTAACTTCAACACTACAACCAGCTTTCAGATATATATGCACCACTACTATCCATGACTTGTTGCCATCGCTTTGGTATTGATAGGATCCCACTTTCGTAGAAGTCCTGAGACTTTTGACCAAAGAAGTTGGCGATATCCATTTTCACGTCGTTCTCGTCGTCGAAAATTTTCTCACACAAATGATGAGAAAGAGAATGAAACAAATGGTAGTCCGTTGGAGCCAAGTCAGGAGAATAAAGTGGATGAGGAATGGTAATCCATCCGAGCTTCAATAATTTTTCGCAGGCCGACTTTGTAACATGGGGTCTAGCGTTATCATGCAAATAGTAAATTCGATCCGGCTTTCCCTTGAGCTTTTCGGCAACCCGTTCCTATTGTTGACAGTAGAGTTCAGCAGTGATGGTACAACCATTTGGAAGAAGTTCCCAGTGAATAATTCCATTGACACCCCACCAAACGCTCAGCATCACCTTCTTGGGGTGTAGATCAGCTTTAGACGTTGCTACGCCTGTTTGACCAGAGCTTAGCCGCTGGCGCCTGTGCGTGTAGTTAATATATAACACCTACTTCTCATCGCCGGTGATAAGATTGCGGAGCCATTGATAGTTGTGGTGAGATGTCATTAAATCCATACAAGCATCAACCCTGTGTTGAAGCTGATGTGGTGATAACTCATGGGATATCCAAACTCCATATCTCCATTTTTTGCCTAATTCGTTCGGATGTTTTTCTACCGCAGTATGAGAGCACCCAAGCTGTTCTGCTAAGCATCGTGAAGTCAATCGAAGATCTTGTTCGATAAGCTGCTTTAAGAGATCCACATCCACTTGCAGTGGCTTACCGGGTCGAGGTAAATCGTCGAGTTCTAAGTTACCGTTCTTAAAGCGATTGAACCAGTGTTGTGCCGTACGAATAGAGAGTATATCCTCGCGCACCGTGCTGCATATGTTGTTGGCTGCTTCCGTTGCTTTGCGGCCCAGACGGAATTCATGAAGTAAAAGCACTCGAATCTCTCTACGAGAAAGATCCGTTTTCAGTTCATGATCAGCGTCCATGTTGATGACTTTATTATCATTCACAAGATATTCACATTCCCTTTATATACCCTTAGTATGGAAACTTCTAGAACTTTCTGGAATATTTTAGAACATTTTCAAAAAAATGCAAGAACTTTGTTGCCAACCTGATATTAAATATAGGCGTGACAGTCATAATTTTCCTTACTATCTTATAATAATTTTTGAATTTCAGCCTCCTAAAGCACATCCTTCCGACAATCGAATCTGACTGAGCCCATCTCAAGGTTCTGACTAACCTTTAGAATTTGTTTTAAACATTAATTAATGTCCAAATAATAAAATATGAATTTTCTGTCGCATCCATTAGTAGTTGCTCTACCTGAAATCCCATCGGACTTAGCTGGCTCGTCAGATACTGTAACATCCTATCCGGTGTATTCGTCTGAAACAAAAGAAAATATTCGATATGATATGTATAAGGATTCTTTGGCATCTGCAGGGATCATGTCGTCGTACCAAATAAGGAGGGGTATTGTCCATTTTGAGTATAAGCGTTCAACTGTGAGCCACACTTGTATACCAATATTATTCTATTTTAACAGGTTCACAAGTTGAAAACGCCCTGTTTACAAACGTTGGCTAGAGCCCATGAAGCCTGTAAACAACTTGCTCCATAGCTTGATCACGTCAGGATTTAGAAAAAAACATAAAATTAATCGCACCATAGTCTAAACGTGATCGACCTGATGGTCTATCACTCATACGTGGGCGCTATAATGTGTTTGATAAAACGTGATCATGATTATCGTACTCACGATAACGTGCTAAGGGGGCCCACGATAAATATAATCATGAAATTTTCTCCACACTTGTTGGAAGCACTAGTGAATAAGAGTGGTCTAAATAATCGAACCATTCAACTAGATGTATTAATTGGATTGCTTGTTAATGTTTCCCTTTTTAGATGTCCACATCACCGCCAAGGTCTGTCAAAAACATCACAGCAAGTCTAACAAATGTTCCCAATGTTCAATCCTCCACGAATTCGTTAGTTGCAATCTGAATAGATATTGATTCCTTTGGAGTTTGTCTAAATAAATATCTTGGTACTTTTAGACGGGTGAACGCATCCAACTTGAGAAGATTAGCGATGGGTTTCGCTATCAGTGCAACGGTTATAGTAGCTGCTACCGTGGCTGCTGTTCTTTTTGTTGTAGTATTTGGAGCGACATCGACAAGTAAGTTAAATGTGCCCGAGAATATTTTCAGAAGATTTAATTAAAATGGAGTTAACGAATGTGTTAGCGTCCATGATAAATCACTCGGACGCTCACTTAGCATCCTATTGCGCCTTCTAGTCTAATTGGCTTAGGACAAATACCCGGATAGCAGGAGGTGTGGGTTCGATCCCCACGAAGGTCAGCTTTTCCCTCTCTTTCCATTCTTTCACTGTATGTCCATCAGAAGCTAACAGAATGTGATACAAACATAGAATATACTAGGTTGGCCAAAAAGTTCTGCAACATTTTCAACAAAATTTATTTTTATGCTGAAGTTTTCAAAAACAACAATAGCTACTCTTCAAAATAAAGTCCATCGTTTTCGACAATCTTTTGCCACCGATCTGCAAGCATTCGGATTTGACTGAAGTACCATTGTGAGGGCTTAGAATCGAAAAACTCCTGGCACGCTTCCTCAACTTGATCAAATGACTCGAATCGGCGGCCACGGAAGAAGTGCTCTATTGATCGAAAGAGGCCGCAATCGGATGGCGCAGCATCGAGACTGTAGGCAGAGTGTGGGAAGACCTCGATTTGTTTTAGCTCGTCAAATTTCTCCATTGTTTTATTGGCGATGTGGGGTTTAGCGTTGTCTTGCTGGAACAAAGCGTGTTTGCGGCGAACGAAGGTCGGATACTTCTCCATCAGCTTGTCATAGACACAGTCCAGTTGTTGGCAGTAGAGCTCAGCATTCACGACACGGCCATCCGGGACCAGTTCTAAGTGAAGCACAGCCTCAAAGTTCCACCATACGCAAATCATCAACTTCTTGCCAAAACGATTTTGACGTGGAACTGATGGCGGATTTTGACCTCGCGGAACCCACCGTTTTTGTCGGTTGTGATTGACTAAGTAGACCCATTTTTCATCCGAAGTTACAATAGGCTTTGAAAACCTATCATCCAATGGGTTTTCCAACAATTGACGGCAGACTTCAACATGATGCTTGGCTTGCGCTTCGGTCAACTCGTATGGATCCTGGCGAGGTTTCTTGTGTACAAAATCCATTTAATGCAGAAGATTCAGCACAGTTTGATGGGACGAAGCACCAAGAATCGAAGCCAATTCACGGCTGCTCGATGAAGGTTCATCTTCCAAGGCTGCCTGCAGATCTGCATTGTCCAACGTTGATGGCCGGCCGGAACGAGGTTGATCTTCGAGGTTAAGGTCACCGGAATCGAATCGTTTGTACCATCGTGAAACAGTTGTGTAGTGGGCAGTTCCTTCGCCTTCAGCGTCACAAATCTTTTTTGCAGCATCTCTGGTCGAAACTCGTCGCTTCCAGCAATAGAGTATCAACACCCGAAGCTGTATTTTCTCCAATGTCATCTGAAACTTTGAGCATAAAGCAACAACCGGAACAAGATAAACATAAAAGAAGGAAAAAACTGCATAGAGCGCAGAAGAAAGCTACAAAGATATGCATAAAAATCAACTTTTTCGCAAGTGTTGCAGAACTATTTGGCCAACCTAATACTTAATTTGATAATTGAATATTGTCAGCAATAAGTCACAAAGTTTCAATGACTTATTGATGGTTCCAAAATTCATATATCTGAAAAAGTGCTTTTCAATGTGTCAGTTTATGCACTCTTTTGTCACAAGCAACACATAGTTATGTGTTAATTTAAAAGCCCCTTTTGTGGCCCTTTTCTAGTCCTTCATTAAAGACTATACGAAAAAGCGAGATCTATTATACAATCGTAGACACTGGCAATTAGACTGGGCCAGCATTACAGACTACAGCAACTAATTTATGTCACCGATAGAGACGTCACCAAACAAGTAACCCTGTCTTGCATTTATGAGAGAATAAGTTATGCTCTAGTTATAGGCTTTAGATAATAAAGTAAATTGTTTACTTCAGCTGTTTCCTATTAGCTTAGTAAATCTAAGGACTATATATATATATGTGTGTATGAGTTTCCTGCTTTAGTCCAAAAGATGCTGCGTTACATTGGTTGTCTTCTCGTACAAGCAATTTAAAAACAGAAAGCCTTCAACATACTCGATGGCAAATGAAAATGTGAAATATCATTGATTCTATGTAGTATTTAATGATAGCTCTGTGAACATTAGTCAGATTATAAGCGAGAGTCAGATTAGCTACTGTTAACTCGTCGTGTCCGAGCTTTACGTTTATTTTATTCTCTTCTCTCTCTTTTCTTAATCACATGTACATATATATATATATACCACCGTAAAGAAGAAGAGAAGAGAGAACAGAAGAGAGGTAGAGAAAACAATGACAATATGGGCATAACAAGGGAGAGATATGTAAAGACATCGAGAGGTAGGATTGAAGGTGAATCATATCCGCTAACAGCTACTATAGTCATAAATTAGTCATTTGATACAATAGCTTTACTTATGGAAAGATTAGAAGTTTACTATGATACAAACATGAAAAATACTTAAGTGAAGTGACATCCAACAAATGGACCATATGCATAACAGAGTGAAAAAAGCCTTTCTTGAGACTATTCCAGAACTTGCTGATTTTTAAATTATTCAGTTTTCTCAGCTTTTTTTCGATTATGATGTTCTACCATTGTCCGACAAGCTACCACATCATTTTGGCATGTCGATTTTTTACTTTTATTTTGCAGAAAGTGAGAGAATTATTCTGAAACTTTGAAATTTTTTTATCATAATATCTACATTTTCTCTTCAAAGAAAAATACATATTAGGAACTTTTTATTATCTATCTAAGTGCGATCGTCAAAGCCAGTTACATAGCAACACCTAAAGATCGTAATAGACATCTTGGCAATCCCTTTGTCCTGGGCAATGTATAAGGACATGCTGGTGGGTTAGTTTTTTCACTATAAACTTGAATATTTGTTACGAACCGTACTTTATAAAATATTCGTTTAGTACGGTTCTATATAACTTACTACGAAGCTCACGCATAACATGCATGTTGATCTAAAGTAGAAAAAAGACCACAAAAACAGACTTAATCTGTATTTGTCGTAAGTCATTATGCAACGCTAATGACTTAATCTACGTGATTTTTTTTAGTATCATGGCCTTGATTACCTAGACTCTAGAAAGGATTGGATATTTGTTATTATCGGAAACCTAGAAAAGGGTTTTTAAATTGCTCGGAAACCCTAAAAGAGTTTTCGATAGTAACAAATATCCAATTTTTTTAGACTATAATATTATGGTTTACGATTTTTTTTCGATTCCTTTCCTAGAAAATTCAGCTAATATTAATGTCACCATTATCTTTTCTTATCTTTTGTATTTAGCAACTGTAACTACAACAACATCAACAACAGCGACGACTGCTACTACAACGACAACGACTACAACAACTACGACAACAACAACGACGACGACAACAACAACGAAAACAACAACAACTACAACGACAACTGCTACAACGACAACAACTACAACTACAAAGACAACAACGACAACCACTAGCACAACGAGTACTACGACAACCACTACGACAACAACTACTTGTAGGTTCTACTAACATCTCAGAATAGATGTGACAATGTATTAAGCACAGCATACATCGTGAATAGCTGCGAAAATAATAGATTAAGTTATTTCTGCTCAAAGAAAGTAAAATTCTTATCACAGTCGATTAGAAGTATACATTATCAAAGAAAATATCATAAATATACTGATAATTGTGAGATCTTGTAAACTCTTCTCTTTTTCAATATCTATAGTGGCTCATATTCTCAATCGCCGGTTTTCTCTATTTTTTAATTCGATGATATTTTTCTGGTTTCAATTGAACAATAGGATAACTCTCACCAGGTGATAACTTAGAAGGCTATTTAATCGATCTTCATAGTAGCAGTAATATTTTCTTCTCAGAATAGTCCGCTTCATAGACCAAAGTACACAGATAATCTGAATGTTATTCTACTTAGTGCAAGCTGTGCACTGATTTGCGTTAAGGATATTTCTATGTATGACAGTTTAGAGTACATATCATCAGAATAGAATTTGCCAGTAGTGAAGTCTTGGATAATTAGAAATTTCACTGAGGCTTTATAAATCTGTGTTTCTACTTTTCTAAAAACATAATCAATAATGGTATGGTTTATCCTGTATTCTAGCGACGACTACTACTACTACAACCACCAGTAGGTTCACTTATCATTTCAAACCAAGCTTGTATACACTTTTCTTTTAATAGCCGCTGTACCACTCAGTTACATGTTTTGGTCGTTTGATTCGAATTATAATGACTTATATAATAACTACAATGGTGTGGGCATGAATAGTCCCACTTTCTCTTCGCCTGGATACACTGGCTATGGGTCGGCTCTCTCGGTTAGTAGCGCTAGTTCGCAATATGTACTAGTTGCTGCATATAAAAATATGACATACACAAGTTTCACTTGGGAATTATGGGTCAATCCGACAACTTTAAGTAAATGCAATAGAAGTATTTCATTGTTTCACTGCTTTTATTTTGTTCCAGGTACTACTGATGGCTTGATGCTGGGAATGTGTCAGAACCCTAGTTATAGCTTATGTTTGTACTTAATGACGCGTTCCAGTAAACCGTATTTTGCTTTCTATGGAAATGATTGCATTGGTTCAACAGTTGTTCCAGCAGGCCAATGGAGATCTGTTCAATAATTTCCTCATTCAGTATGAGGGAGAAGATAATTGATAATAAAGAATTAAAAAGCTCATGCGAGAAACAGGCTAAAAGATAAACTGTGCTAAGTTATGCAGCACAAGTTGATAGAATCAGTGACTTATTTAGACTATTACAATTAATGACAGTTCTATAGCAAAGATTTACTAATATTCACATTTCACATATCAACACAACAACAAAGACATTACTTTGCGATTAGTATTGTTTTGTGTTGCTAATTGTTAGAGTTCTTAGGTAATTTCATTTTAATTGTACAACTTATATGCATCTAAAAATAAGTTTTTCTTGAAACAGACGAATTGAAAAATACTCTATTTCAAGAATATTCTCGAAGAATTTCGATACTTTCAAACATATATTTGCAATTCTACTTTTTTTCAAATATATGTTCTCAACCTAGTATTAAAACGAATTAAATATTCAATAAAACAAAATCTAATTGAACCTCTCAAGATAATCATTTCGATTCATGAA
Organism: Rotaria socialis; assembly: GCA_905331475.1. NCBI lineage: Eukaryota > Metazoa > Rotifera > Eurotatoria > Philodinida > Philodinidae > Rotaria > Rotaria socialis. Next base: position 81,157 of record CAJNYU010004529.1, on the reverse strand, counting down.
AATATTGTACAATTCTGAGTATGGGAAATAATTTCCCTATCAAAATTTGGCATCACTCCTCTATGTATCAAAGAACCTTGATAGATAAGTACAAAGAGATAAGAGAACTGTAACAAAACAAAAACTGCAGAAATGAGATTACACCATTTTTGAACACTCTATGGCACCATTTCGCGTTTATCTATGATTATACAAACCAGGCTCAATATATCTATATGAATGGTGTGATTGAATGTTCGAGAACAGGCGCTGGCCCATTCTTGGCTTCTCGCGGCGCTATCACTATTGGAGCTATCAATAATACCGGTGCAGCAACACCCTCGAGTTTCTGGAATGGTTTAATTGATCAAGTATCTTATGTTTCCCGAGCCAAAAATTCAACAGAAGTCTTGAGCGATGCTACATTGGTAGCATATTACTCGTTTGACACTGGATTAACCTACATAGACTCAGGACCCAATGGGATCAATGGAGTAAGTCAATAGTAAATCCATTGAATAGAATTGTACCGGTTTGTCTATTGCAGACAGCAGGAGGCAGTGTATCATCAATAACTGGACGTGTTAATCAAGCTCTTCGATTTAATGCAGCCGGGTCCTACTTTCAGGCATCGGGCTTTACACTGATCGGTTCATCATACAGATCCTATTCTTTAGCATTTTGGATTTTGAAAACATCTGGTGGTGGTATGCTTTTATACATGTCATCATAGTAGGACCATAAAGCATTAATATGCTAAGTATTGGTTTGAATCTTTTTCTATTTTTAGTGCAAACGCGGCGGGTTGGTGTGTCCCCTTTGTTGGCTTGAATTCATTGGGTAATATAATTAGTCAAGGCTGGTCTAGCATCGGAGCAATGGTAGTAACTGGTCCTATTCTTCAAGTAAACGTTTGGACCCATATAGTAAGTTCTTACAGCTCCACAAATGGCGTGCGCTTGTGGGTTAATGGAGCACTGATTGGTGCAACAGGAGGTTTCTCTTATTCATCTTCGGGCTTACCCAATTCAATCACAATAGCTGCTGACTTTTCATGGTTTTACTCTTGTGCACAAGGCAGCATCAGTCTAGGCCAATTTTATGGAGCAATTGATGAATTGAGAGTCTATTCAAGAGAACTAAGCTCCAGTGATATCTATGCATTGGCCAATCCTTGAAACTGCATATCTAGCTAAAAACATTGACTATTTTGAAAAACTTTGCACTTTCTTTCACCTTCATTCGCTTTCATGTATTTAATTATTTTAATTATATTTTTCGAATAAACTCATATAATATGCGATGCACATATTAAACTACTACAAAAAAAATTGTTATATGTCACGAAAATTGCATTCGCTTGCGTTGAGTCATTGATGATTTGAACTGCTCTTGGTTTTCAATTCGCAGTTGTAGCCTACGCGGAGTCGGAAAATGTGAATATCAGAAACGGAAGCACCGTTGATATTCAGTCGTAACGTTTAAGATTATATTGTATCTATTGAAGCTCAATAGAGTACTACTATTCTAGTTCTCTGACTTCGTAGGCTTTGGTGTCGATATGGATCCAAGCGCACTCAATTACGTAAAATTTGACTAAGGGAATGCAACCCATATGAAAATTTTCTTTTAAGTGCTTTTTAACCTGCTAAAATGTTTAGAAATAACTTTGTTTTCATTCTAAGGGACGTCGCTATGTATTGCCTTACTCCTTATAATAGAAGTCCACACCAAATCTTTGTTTATTCCAATTCTAAGACATCAATATCCCCACCGTTTTTGAATTTAATAACTACAAGCACGAAGATTTCGGGGTGGGACATTTCCCAAAAATATCTGGAATTTATAGCCATCTGGATGTGAATTTTTCAAAATGTGAACTATGAACCACTTTTAGCCAAGTAAAAGAGCAAGAGAAGAAGATTATTTCAGTTCCACATAAAGCTGAGTCTAGTCTATCGAATAACTTTCACTAAGTATACTTCTAAGTACTGTTAGTCATCTTTCTAGTTTAATCTTTTCCGTTTGAGTTTTAATTGAGTATTAATCGCGCAAAAAATGTACTGAAAACATGAAAATAGAATAAGAATCGAGTCAATCTTTTTCGACTTTTGAGAGCACTAAAATTAGAGATATCCTAGTATACAAATGGTACTTACAGATGTCTGCGAAAAATCAAAAAACTAATTTTACAAAATGACTGCTCTTCGTTGTATATAAAACAAAGCTGTTAGCGCAATCCCTGTGGGATTAAAATGTGAAACATGATGAAAGTCCTTTTCTGGAATCCGCCAATCAAGGTCAGTGATGGTTTGCGGAGCTTCTCTGTTACGGCCTGTATAATGATGCATGGAGTCTCTTGAAACCATCACAGACCGTTATAGAGAAAAGAATTAATTAATTAATTAATTTCTCCTTAACGGTCTGTGGGGGGGGGGGGGGGGGGGGCTTCAAACTTCTACCCTATATAATTCAGCACTCCTTTTAGATTGTGTTTCACAAAATGACTTATTTTTCAATAAATAAAACCCATGAAAAAAAAATTCAAAAAAAGAACGGACAAGAACGCGTTGTCGACATAAAAGACTGCGTTGTGAAGACGCTCTTTTCGACCTTTTCAGATGCGTTTGTGTAATGAAAAACACGTTCTTTTAAATAGAAGGAACGCGTTCTGATCGTTCATAGGAACACGTTTTTATTTAGAAAAAAAGAAATTATTTATTTATTGCATTTTCAACTCTGTAATGCTCTTGAACATGTTCCTTTGCTATTCGTATAAGTTCTCAGACTGCTGGTTCCTCTATTCGAATACTTGCTTTCGCACTGAACGCGTTCTAATCCGTTTTGTTTTTACTACCGTAGAGTGGATTCGACCAGATAAACTTGTAGTTTCGAAGTAGTGAATAGCCGAATGAACTATGCTTACGTATGTTTGAAGTGCTAACTTTTCTATTTGTATTAACCAAAAGTTATTCTGACTTAACGAAAATTATACTTAAGATTGATCGAATTATGTTTACAAAAAAAATTAATAAATTCTAAAATAAATTTAAAGAACATTACTTTTTTTAAAATAAAATATTGAAAATTTAACTTTTTACTAATTTTTGACATTTAATAAAAGTTTTCTAATCTAGCTTCTATTAATAAAAATGCAATGCAAAGCTGTTCAAATTCAATTAAAATTCATGTAATTAGACTTAAATATTTCTTATGCGGTGTAAGTTCATTTACTGTGGCTTTTATCGAATTTAAGTCTAATTAAATTGGTTTAAATTGAATTCACATTGTACAATCGATTTGAGTAAATATAACATTTTTGTTAATGTTAAAAAGTTAAATTCATTATAAATTTAAATCGATAAATGCTAAATTTAATAGAAATTAATTAGAAATCGATGGACAATTCTGATTTTTATTATGAGCAAAACTAAGTGATGCGTTCGATGGCAAATAAAAATATGATGAATACATTTGAGACAGACGCTAGTATAACTTTTGCAAAATTTCTGTTAAATGTTTAAAATCAATTGAAACCTTTCCGATTACTATTTTGCAAATAAAAGAAAGGATTTACGATTTGAGAATGTACATTAAAAAAGCATGAGATTAGCGAATTTGTTTGATAAAAAAATTAGCTTAGGAAAAAGGAAAATCATTTATTACGAAACTCTAGATAGATGATCACTTTGCCTAACAAGACATTACCTTTCAGTGCATTGCAACAGAAAGAAATTTATTCATGTTGACACATATTTCTTAATTGGCATAGCACTTTCGTTACATGTATTTCGATATATTTCAAATAATGAATTCCATTAAGTTAAAATGAGTACTTTTCACTACATAAAAGAACGCGTTCTGAAAGTTGCCGAACTAGTTCTTCAGTATACGTTTTCAAGCGTTTTTGGAGAAACGGGTTGTCTCACTATAAGAATGAATTACTCGCGAACAAGTTCAAACGCATATAAGTTGAAAGCGTTCGTACAATAAAAGACGCCTCCACTATTAACGCGTTCAATATAATAAAAACGCGTTGCTTACCAAAAAGGATGCGTTCGAACGCGTTCACAATTTTGAGGAACGCATCTGAACGCGTCAATTTGTTCTTAGAACGCGTTTTTAGTCGATAAAATACGTTCAATTTTTTCGAAAACGTGTTCTTTCACGTTCGTTATAAGGAATATTTTTCCATCGGAAGCACTCAAAAGAAAACCTGATTTCGTTAGACTACTTTTTTCTCCCGATGTTTAAACTTCATAATAACAGTGAAATTGCATTAGTCTGCCACAAAAAGCATTATTTTGTCATTAAAAAAATTAGATGGCTTCAATAAAAGCTCGCACATTTTGAGTCGTCACAATAGTTTCTATTCGATTAGGGTAGATTCATATGAGGGCTGTTATCGCAAGAAAGTACCGCAAAAAAGTTTTTTTGCCGGGAAGAGAAATTATGGATGCTCTCGACTCTAATGTGTTTGACTAAAGTATGTTATTACTCATAAATCCAGTCCTCTGTAAAAGCAGTATTTTATAGAGCTTCAAAAGTGTATGTGAAAAAATAGTAATCCTTAATTCGTACGCACTAATAAACATGCAAATCAAAAAAATAAAATAAAAGAGAATTTTCTAATGATTTTTAAAGGTATTATGTCTTCCAACTCACATATTCAATGACTTTCGATTATTAAAAACGTTAGAGCTTCTCGTGATTAATGAGGAATTACCCAAATTTAATCGATAATGCGATTGCTCTTTATATTTGCTTAATCCATCAATCTCATACGCACAATTGAGATGGAATTGAACGACATTGAACTGTAAATGTATATCATTTGAAACACGCATGCTTTCATATATACTTTTGAATAACAGCAATTTGAAATTGAGCAAGAATTCAATAGCTGCGATCAATTGAGAGATAAACAATAGGACATACCTGTCAGAAAGATGAAGATAATAGATTATGTTTACTCAGACAAGACATCGGCTCTATTATTCATGAAAAAAGCCCTCACCGTGTTTGAGTAAAAATTGCAGACATTGACAAAGAACTAGAATATATTCAAATTCACAATTAAAAACAATCTAATGGTGTGTGGAAATAGTGAGCAAGCTAGCTGCGAGGAAATTCAAACAATACTTTTAGGCTACCTGCAAAAATATTTCTGATCTAAGGCAATTACATATATCACATGACAAATAATACTTGAGCCCGATGCTATTTTTCTTCATTGATACGACTAACATAAGATAAGCCTACTTTGAAGAATTTACTTAAAATGCCGAACATGAGACTTATTTGTTGAGTACCATAAACAGATGACTCTAGAATAGCCAATTTATCTATTCGCCTATGTTTCGTATCTATGCGAGCTGATATGTTAAGTAATCGATTTGACATCCACAGAGCCTACAGCAACAGTAATGACAATTCAATACCGATATTGGCAGCACCTCAAATCTCCACGTATATTACATACTTTCTTGTGCTACAACTAGACCTTAATCTGGTTGATCATGCATTGCATTATCCTGTGTTGTACTCGCCCCATATACAAAGTAGGCGTGTTAGAAGTTCATTTCGATTAAGAATGCTAGATTCAAGTAACCGTACATGGATTGATAATTCTGAAACAATTACTCAAGGCTCAGATACGATACAAAATGGTTAGTCTCTCCAAGATTCTCAGCGCACAAATACGAACTGAAAAGTAAAATTAAAGTGAATTATCGATGCTAACTTCATTGAAAACAGTGAAAAGATAGCGGGACCTTATTGTAAGTTACAATTTGACACGATCGATCAAGATCAATAATGACAATCCCATGGTGACATTGATCGGATCTACTACTTTACAAATTAATACAAAACATTATAATCGTCTATACGGCGATATGAAGATGTAAATTCTATCTTCCGAACTTTGTTCAGCAGAACTTTCAAATGAATGCGAGTTGTATTGGTATGCATTTTTCTCCATCGAATGAAGAGACTCTCTTAATCTCTCTGATTTTAACAATCTGCTACTGCTTGAACTCTTGTTCGTATGGATAAGATTTTTCGATGATATCTATCAATGGTAATGATACTCTGGATCAATTTGCTTTGATTTGACGTATCATTCGTAGTAGTCCACGTCACTGAACAATTGATTCTTGTAATATCAATGAAAAAATAAAATACATAATTTTATTGAAATTGTCTTTTATGTTTCCCGTTGAATTCAAATGTGATGGTGGATGAATTAGCTGTACCATCTGGATGGAACAGCTGACGTTTCAGATTTACATAAAAGTAGTCTCGATCTGAGTAAAAAGTCAAATCTGTTCGCAATTCAAAATGTCGTCTAGCTGACAGATCAAGATTCGGATAGACTGATTCATCTTCATCTTTAATTGGTATGTCATCAATTGATAGATACCCATTAACATCAAATACATAGACTTGTCTTGCATGTGTCGTCCATTTTTGGTCAGCTGGATCTGTACGTGAAACTGTAAAGTTTTCTGCCATAAGAGCCGATATAAAACAGCCATTTGGTAGAAGTTCATATGAAAGCTGTTCGTATATGAGTGTTCTGTGAGACACTATATCAAACTTTTCAGCTTTTGATGGTCGGCCACCTGAGAATGCTTCTGAAAAGATATATTCGGGTTCGATCTGTTTTTGTGTGAATGGTGGTGGTGGTGGTGCTGATATTGGCAGCAAACCAGGAATTGTTGGCAAATCAATGAATGTAGTCAGAGGATCCAGATAAAGCGAGGTGTTCATAGAAAACGGAGATGGCCAGAAAGCAGGATACATTGCATTGGAAATAGCAACACGAATACGATGTCCAGGAAAGAATGTCCATGTGGTAAAATGAAGCTGCAGTTTGATAGTGTATGGGTGATTTGGTTCGAGAAAAGTCGAAGGTATTGTTCGTTGAGCTCCATTAAGAGCAGCACCCGTCACAAACCACACTTGGCCATCAATATCGACGTCTTCAAGACGTACAAACCAGTGAGCCAGAGGGGCAGTAGCACTGACCTGTAGTTATATGAACAATAGATTAATGAGATTTTATAAGTATTCAAAATATGAGCCCTATCATGAAGTCAAAAAGCAACACATTTTCGTCATGCGATTTGATAGATTTAAGTTTAACAAGAAATGACTTCTGTAAACACACGTTTTGGGCGTACAGCATTCAATGTTTCATTTAGCAAAGATTTCCTTGTTTTTTTTTGTCTTAGGTTATGTCTGAATAATAAAATCATTGTTTACCTGAAGTGATACGTCAACATAGCCAGCTATTTCAATCGTGTTATCAACTAGGTCACTATCGTAAACAAGACAGTATTCGTCAAATGGACGTTGATCAATTGTTGCAGAACCCCACCATTCTCCACCTTCAAAACCTACCCATGGACGATATTCGAGAGTATCTATGTCACTCATAGCCGCCGTATCTTCTCCTATTTTTTCAATGAGCTTTTTGCCACTGGATATAAACATGCGTTGTATCTTCCTTCGTGTAATAGGCCATTCCGACTCATATCGATAGGCACCCGTAGTGAGACTCGTTCTCATGAACAGAGTAATATCAGGCTCGTCCATAATATCATTGGTCTCATCGTTATCTTTGAGCCAATGATTGAACCAACGAACCATTTCAGCTTTGCCATCATAGCCAGGACCTGGATTTCGATGAGAAGCATCAGGCATAGCGTGGACAAATGGCCCGACCACTACTTTGATCTTTGATGATGCTTTACGAGCATTTTCATAGATATTCATTGCAAAATCCTTATAGCTAGATTTTTAGTGAGTGGAATAATTAAATTTTTCTAATCATAACAGGAAACTTACCCATCGTAAAATCCGGCCAGGAGATAGGCAGGTAAGGTGAAATTTTCATAGGCATATTTAATTGAATGTTTTTGCCAAAATTCACCATCAAGTTGATGTTCAAGATAGACATCTATCCATGGTCTCGCTGTGAATCTCTCCTTTATCCATTTTTCATCCATGATATACTGGGGCGGGGCGGGTAAAGCATTTTCATGGTCAACAGAAAGTATGTATTCATCCTGGTGAAGAATACCATCCATGAAATGAATATCATTCTTGTACAAATCTTCAGAACCATGTGCTGCAAAAATAGCTCGAAGAGCCGGTGGATGCCGTAATGTGGCCATCATGAGAGAATTAAACGCTGTCCAGCTTAAGCCATGCATTCCAACACGACCATTAGAGCGAGGATCACGAGCAAGTAGCTCAACCACAAGCTCACCGTCATCTAACTCTTGTGATGTATATTCACGTTCGATCAGAACACCTTCAGATGAACCTGTACCACGAATATCTACATTTGCTACCTAAGAATCGTCAATTCAAACAAATGATGTTCTTAATTAGTTTCTCACTCACGATAAAACCTCGTCGTACCAAATAGTGAATAGTTGGCTGAATATAATTGTAAAAGCTGTCATCTTTTCGATAGGGTCTGTATTCCAGGAGTATCGGAAATTTCTCGTCTGTCTGTTTAGGAATGGGTACTGCAAGCGTACAAGACAGTCGAACACCGTCGCCCATTGTTAACCATCGATCTTCTGTCGTGAAAGAGTATGGATTCGACATTCCAGTGATCGATCGTAGTGAATGATAGAACACACATAGAATAAAGCAAAGAAAAATGCTGCGGAACATTGCTCGATTGATTATTTTATGTGTTATTTTCAAGTTTTGATATTTATATATTCTGCTATACCTCAATAGATCAAATGACCTTTCAAAAGGGAATATTGTTTTTACTAATCGGATAAAGCAGGGATTATGCATTGAAGATCAACATGTATGGGATTCGTTTTACCAGTTTTGTCAATTACTCTTTTTTTGTACTATGGCTTATACAAAATAACCGGAAGCTATTTTTTTAAAGAGCTGTTTGAGCATGCTTCCCATTATTTCTATCTGTATTAATGATCTACTATATGTTCAATAAAGATTCGTGGGATATACCTTCATTGGGTTGATCAAATTGATTATACAAGTAGGATTTGTCAATCGATAAAAATTACCTTTGACAGAAAGGAAAAAAAGTGTTATTGATACCTTAGTCTAACGAAAGAGTAGCCATGATTTTATAGAAAGAAAATCCAGCATCTGACTCGTTGTTGGGTGTGTGATTCAGTTCAAATATAATTTGTCTACCTTAATGAACATATTTCACACCTGTGCATCATAGCGAAGACATAAGCAAGCTGATGAGATATGCATGGAAATCCAAAATGCATTATGATAGTTTCTATGCAACGACATCCTCAAGAAATACACTTGAGTGCACTGGCTAGATTATTTGAAAACCAATATTATGTGTCATCTTTTCTTCAAGCATGTATCCGATGATAAAGTCAATTAATTAGATGTCACACTATTTGAACGACCTGCATTGCTAGATAATACTATAGCAGAAAGTCAATAAAATTAGTACATTGACACATTGCAGTTACTAACACCAGCTGATAGCGAAAAATCAGCTATTTCAGAGTTATAACCATTCAAAAAAATTGATTCTTGTAAATACTAGAAATTATTCAAAACCATCACATGAAACAGCAAGTGAAATTGTGTAATTTTTTAAACTCAAAAAAGAAAGAGCCATTCGTCTGCTAGTTTTTTTTCTATTATTTGATCTAGTACAAGTGAGAATTTTAATATGGTAAATATTTTATCTGCACGTAAATAGTCCTTTTAACGTTCTGATTATTACCTTTCACAAGGTGACTTCTACATGACAATGAAGCCCATGCTTCTTGTCGTTGAATTACTCAGCTTGATATTTATCACAAGTGTATCCCACTTTCTAGGCGGTACTATTACATGGAGACTACTCAGTGCATCAGCCACAGGAACACCTGTAGATATTAATATTACTCAAACCTATTCATGGTCATATTCATCAATATCATGTACTACTGCCATGATTGCTAGTAGCCAACTGATTCCTGTTCCAACCTATACTGGTCTTACAACAGCAACATTGAATTATAACACCAATTGTGGTGCTGGTTCACTTGGTTATGTGGCACCGAATATAATACCTTACTGCATGGATAGCTCAACAGCTATCGGTACGACCATTAGTCAACGCTCAGACATTGTAACTTTAGCAGCCGGTGATGATTTTTCAGCTGCTTTTCAGAGTAATGCTTGGTGTACACTTGCGACGAGCACCGGTGCTGTTTGGCCCATTTCAACACGTATGAATGTTAATCCAAGATCTGATAATGGTCTTTATGAAAATGCCCCAGTGACTACGATTATGTCTCCCATCCTAATACCTGTCAGCCAAACAATAGCTATTAATGTATTTGTAGCTGATGCCGATGTAGTAGATGAATGTGGAGGTGTCTACCCGCCTAGTTCATTGCCACCAGGTACCGTTATCTATCTTAAGTGTACTATTTTAATAACAGGTCAAATTGTTGGTGACTGGTTTGCTGTAGCACTTACGGTTAGTAAGAACTTTGTTATATTGGAAAAGTAGTTTATCATATTATAGGTTGAAGACTTTATTAACTCATCAAGCATAGATCCTCTCAGTTCGGTACTAGTCCAATTTCTTGTACAAGTAGTAAGCCAAGCATCATCTACTAGTCCACCTACAATTATTGGAGAATTTTCTCAACAATCATGCACATTAATCTTGTTCGGTCAAACATTCGTATCACAGCTAATTGTCATTAACAATTGCGGCTCAAGTGTGACTATTATTGATATGACCACATAAGCTTTTTCTGGGAAGGTATGATGAAGCATCACTCAACTAAATACGACTACCTACTATAGTGATCTCTCATGGACACCGACCAATGCTCAACTTTGTTACCAAGTTATATGTGCGATGGCTTTTGGCAGGTACAGAAACCAATTGATTATTAAAAAGCCTTATAATAGGGATAAATTCTTATCTTTAAACAGCCAAAATGCTCAATCAGCTCAATATTGCTTCACTTTCTATGTCTCAGAAACTTATCAACCTGTGTGTCCCGGTGAAACTTGTAATACAATAGTGTTCGTACTTGGAATCGTGTTTTATGTCATTTTTATGAATTGTTTTGTTAGGACAACAACCACATCAGTATCTACAAATACAACCTCGTCTGTATTCTTAAATTTTTATTATTATTTTAAATCAATTATTTTTTCTGCTATTATTTTTATCTAGATCAACAACGAACTCCAATAGGTAAGCAAAACTATTTACGAACTTTTTCATTAATTCACTCCATTAAATATTTTTAGTGATTTATCAACACTCAGGTAAGTATGCTTTTATGATTGATTATGAAAGATAAACAATTTAACAATTTAATTCTACAACAAGTCCCTATACAATAACGTAAGTATTTGTTTTTTTCTGTCGTCTTCTCGTAATGATCTAATTATTCGAGTAAATTTGATTCCATCAGCTCAAACACCTGAACGTACGTTAATAAGCGTATTCCTGCACCATTACTTGCTACGCTCTATCCGTTTTAGATCATTGGCGTCGATTATGACTCCTGTGTAAAACTCACTTTATATATGTCTATATCGAATATATGTAATTATCATATTAATAGAAATACAATTGTCACAACAACTTGTCCAACTTCAACAGAAAACTGTTCGTTGATATTTTTTCTTCTAATGCTAGGCTATAGGTAGATTTGTTTCCATTGATGTTTTTGTTAGCATGTTCCATCGATTGACTTTTTCTTGGCATTTCATATGGTGCAGGTATTCTCACAACTTCAATGTTAGACTATTGTCTTTACGGTTTAAATTTAGGGTGAGCTTCAATTATTAGTTCTATTGTATAGTAATATTTTACTGTCGTTAATTAGTCTATATGGTGACCGTAACTACATGCACAATAGTACTCGCTTTGTTGAACTCTATCACATAGAGCAATGCACTGACATGAATTGTGATCGACCACATTGGCCGAGTTCAATTGAGATCATTCCGGTTCCTCATAAAACTAATCGTATTTATCGTGTAGCCATCAGAAGAAAAACAAAAGTGTACGAATAAATAAACAAGATTAATTTTGAAAATTCACAGCTAATGCAGCGTTTGCTATTCTTTTTCTGAAATTTTATGTAATAGCTACCTAGTTAAAATGTATCAATCAAGTGTCATCCATGATATTTTACACAAATACCTCGAACTTTATCATCCTTGAACATTAACTTGTGTTGTTCCTAAGATAAATTTGTTGACGCCATAAGTGGAGATATAAATGAAAAGGAAAAAGGCACTATACAATACTAAAAAGAATTTCAAAATAAGATCTTGGTTACCTTCATTAGTTCTTGTGTTTATGTATGAGACTAAAATCATCACAATGTATTTTAGTTTGGGATGGAAAATGTTTAATTCATAAACTAAATCATGGCTACTAATTCTGTCAGATATGTCGGTACAAGATTGGGAGCTGTGCTGAATTTAATTAAATTTAGCAAAAATTTGTAATGTTGGAGAAAGCTCAAGCTCAAATAACAAAAGACGGAATACGCAGGATAGTCTTCTGCATCGATATGTTACGTACTCGACTAATAAATTGGAATAGTAAATGAATATTATTTTATTTATTTTTTTCGTCGTTTTATTATAAAAACAATTCGAAAACTCTTTGATCGTAAAAACAGAGGAATTCTATTTATTTTTTTTTACGTATGAAAAAATCGATACTCGAGATATTTATCTTATGTTATTTAATGGATATATAAATAGTTAATAGACTTTCTAAGAATATGCGTGGAAAACATTTAATGAAAAGGTTAGGAAAATGTTAATGTCGAGCGTTGATAAATAAATGATATATATATATATATACGTGTAAGAAGATAGAAAGTTCTTTTTCTATATTGATGATGGCAAAGATGAAATTATTTTTGTTACTATTGTTTATTATTCTGATAAAATCTATTCAATCGAAAAAATTAATTAGTAAATTCTTATTAATACGCGATGATACTACGGATAAAAATGGTCTAAGTCGATTTTCAGTATTAGATTCAAGTGAAAAACAATATTTATATCGATTGAAAAATTCAAATGATGATAGTAATCTTCTTTTAATAGTTAGTTATCCATCAAAAGATGTTCTTGGTTATGTAGGAAATGAATGGAGAAATGAAACATTAAATGTTACTTTTGAAATATATAATTCTACAATAAATCAATGGACAAATGGCACAATTAAAAAACTTCCTAATTTATTTACTGAAAAATATTTAATTGAATGGAATTCACAAAATTTCATGATGAAAAAGAAACTTTTTTCAATCCATCATAAATTTTATGATGAATGTGAAAATGTTTTAGCTCAGTTTCGAATGCGCTTTCGTTGGTTTAATTGGAGATTAATAAAATACAATTTAGAATTATTTTCTGATAAACTACCTGAAATTATTTATTTTTTCTTAATTGCTATTGTAGATAATAGAAATATATTTAAATAAAAAAAAATATTATTAATATCATTTTTTGTTCTGTTTAAATAAATTATTGAGAAAATTAATCTCTATCGGCCATTTTGTTGGTCATGCTCGAAATCTTTTTGAAGCATATATACATTATAGTTTTCAATACAACAAGTGATGAGCTTTGTAGCAATGTACAGATTTAATTGACTTAAAAAATTATAGCAATAAATCAAATATTTACTTATTTTTACAGAGCCAAATAGATATATCTATCATCTTTACGCAGTAGTAAAATTTGATTGCTAACTATAATTGGAATGTGTTTCTTTCTGATTTCTGACTATTTGGACAAAGAGATCAGCTGAGATTGGTAATTTTCCGTTTTGTGTTTACTATCTGACTATTTTTTTTATCATTTCTGTATTACATTATTGACTGATTCATTCATTGTCGGCCATTATTTTTCTTTGTTTCATTTAATCCTATTGCTTATGTATAGATCATAAATAAGTACGATTGTCTCATGGAAATCATTGAATTTTTGAACTAAATTCTAATATTTTCCTCTGTTTCTATTGTATCTTTTACTTAATCAAGAACAATACAGCACTGTATCAATCTCACTAATAAAAATGAAAAGAAAGAAAAAATTGGTTTTCAATCAATTCTTTTCATTCGCAAAAGAAAACAAAATTCACTAGTTTATTCAGGAGAAAAACGTTGAACACGATGATTATTCATATCAACGACATACAGATTGCCATGTAGTGGCGGCGCCAGGGGTGGACTGGGGTGGGCTAAGCCCACCCTAAAATGAGTTGAGCCCACCCAGAAATAGTTTAAGGTTTCTCAAAAAATCGATGATCTTTTTATACAAGTGATGCCTCAACATACGACTGCTAGCTATGATAAAGATAAAGATAAAGATTCTTGCTTATCTTCTATCGGATGATGATTGAAAACAGGGTCGCCACCTCATCAGATCAGAAAAGCGGGAAATAGCGGAAAGCTGCTTTTTCGAAAATGTTTTTTAACTTCCAAAAATATTCCTTTTGTAATACTGAAATGACGGTATTGAAACTATCAGTTCACGAGTTTACGAAGTGAATATGCCACTGAAGGCAGCACCTTTTTGACACAGGACTTTGAAAGTTTATGCGAATAGTGTGGAATCAAAAACCTTTTAACCCAGTTTTCACAGCAATATGAGAAATTATATATTTTATCTTTCATATACACGCTAAAGATGATTCCTTTTTGGCACACAAGATGAAATGTTTGCCCGAAAAGCATACACTGTCAAAAATAATTCTTGCTTTTCACAAAACCAAGAGAACAATATCATTTCTTACATACAGCGATCGAGTATGACTTCGCTTTCATCTATCATATTAGCAGATGAACAAAAACTCGAAAGAAATGTTTTGTTATTCGATAGTATTTCAAGTCAAGGAGAACGCATTTCATATTGGAAGTCAAAATGAAGCGGAAGTGTCCTAACGGAAAAATCTACACTCTAAAAAAAATCGGTACTCTACCGAACCTTAATAGTTCCGCATTTCTCTACCGAACGATTTTAAGTTCCGTAGAGTGAAAAACGTTCCGCGGTCTCCTTTCAGAAGTATTTAAAGTTCAGCAGATTTCATCAGGTTTCGCAATTTTCGCCTGAACTCTTCGAAGGTTCCGTAAAGTGGTTTGTGGTTTCGTACGTCATGTACAAATCCTCTGATAGTTTTGGGAAATGGCAGAAGGTTTCGTCATATACCCACGGAACAGCTGTTGGCTTCGTGGACGAACCGAAGGTTACGTATTATTTGTGCGGAATTTTTCCACACTTGCTAGTCGGCTTTAAGGTTTCGCAATATGTCCACGGAACCATTGTTGCTTTCGCGGACGATCCGAAGGTTTCGTATTATATATGCGGAACTTCTCGACACTTTCTGGTCCGCATTAAGGTTTCGTAA
>CAJNYU010004529.1:0-65528 GCA_905331475.1 Rotaria socialis | reverse complement strand
ATTTGATGTATACCATACTCGGGTTTTGAGTAAAACTCGAATAGTGTGCATACCGCGAGCGGCAGCAGAAGGTTAAATGATATTTTTAACGGAACCTTTGTCAGGTACGAAACCTTTTTTTGAATGATTTCCAAAAGGTTTTGTACGAAACCATTGCTACGAAACCCTTTTTTTGAATTTTCGTGAAGGAGGTTGATACGAAACCTCACTTTTACATAACCAATAAAGGATCTGACGGTGTACCGAGGATAAGAACCTTTTTAGGTTCTGTGAAAAACCTATTTTTTTTAGAGTGTACTTTCCGGCAGGAATTGATCGGAAATCACCGGAAAAAATGAGAAACATTTCCAACCGGAATACTGCTTCCACAAAATCAACGGAACTACCCGGAACCGGTCGTTTCCAGGCCGGACTGTTCGACCTGGGATTGAAGAAATCATTCAAAGTAAGTTGAATTCTCCTGTAAAATGAATGAATGCCATTTTGTTTTTATTTGAAGGAAAGTGAGACAATAACAAAAGAGTCAAAAAAGAATTATTTCGTCTTCAAATAATTTACAAGCTTTTCTTTATACTTGTCTGTGGTTCTTTTCTCAATATCAATCATTTGTTTTTGAATAAAGAACCCACATGTTTTATTTTTTCTTAACAGCAGTAATAATCAGAATCTTGTTTATGAATGATTACGTAATACATATGATTAGGGGCAAAATTGATCCGATTATCATTGATCTTGATGATTTTAGAAACATATATTAGATGAAAAGCTTTTTGTTGAAGTACACAATACATAACAATTTTTGTGAATAGTTTCTCGGCTTGAACTATTGAGCTTGTGTGGAAGATGAAAAGAAAAATTCAGCTCAATGAAAGGAAGTAATTAAGCGTAAGTGCGTAATTAAATCAAAGTTTTTAACAACCTCCACAGTCTTGTTCCGATTAACGATTCACAAACAAACTTCTAGTTTCACTTGTTTGTTTTTAAGTAATATTCCTTTTTTTCTAGATAATTAAAAAAAAAGGTGAAATACAATATGATAAACGCTAGATTTTTACAGAAAAAGTAATTCGAATATAATAAAACTACAACGACATATATACCACCGGGATCAGACAACAAATACAATGAGAGCATTTGTATGCTGAAATATATATATTTGTTTTTGTATATACACATTGAATATGAACGGAGAAGTCTGACCAAAACTAACGAAAAATAGATTATATACAAAATACAAAGCAAAAAAGTAACACACAACTCTAAGATTCGTCAGATGAAGAAGAAGATGATGATATTAGAAGACATCGTCGTTTTCGTTTTATTTGCTGTTTTTGCTGTTGATTTTGTCGTTTTGTTGTTGTCTTCAACGAAGACGACCGATTAAAATCAATTTCATGCTCATTTGTAGAAGGTGTAAATGGCGGCGATGGTAATTGTATATCAAGTGAAAATTCACTTCGCTGCATTTGTCGTGTTTCATTATCAATTTTAATATGATACAAAAGTACTCGTTGACAACCCAAATATTTGCATGTGTATATTGTACCATCTGTCCATCGAATACGTATATTTGAACCGATCACCAATTTCGATGGATCAGCATCAAGTATATCTTCAGCAAGCCTTATAAAATTAGAAGTAAAAAATAATTTTTATACGATTTAATCAAAATAAAACTGATTCGGAAGATTCAAAATTTATTTACAATATGAGTGTAAACAATTCTTATTAGCTCGTTTAATTCTAACATCAGTTAGTCTTGCTCGCGTATGAAATTGATTATTGTTCGAAACGCTCTTTTGATACAAGTACGATTAAAATCAGCTCAGTCCAGTAAACTCTTAACAATAGCTGTTATATTGGCACATACTATTATCACAAACAAATGAAATTCGATCTTGACCGATTCCGTAAACTAATTTTCTTAATGCGATTTTGAAAATTTCATTACCCACTTTTTTAGTCGCATCTATTTTAGTTCTACGATAAATAGTATATAAATCTACTTACATATCGTGACTGTAAGTATCATCACCGAAGTCAACTGAATAGTGATAACTTATTTCATTGCGTATAACTTGACCAAGTTTTTGTCCCTTTGATTCATTAATTAGTACTCTAGTACCTGAAGGTACACGCTTCTTTTCTTCAACTATGTCACCATCATAATTTTGTTTTTCATCTATTAGATTGTGAGGATATTTTATTGTTTTATCATCCATTTCATCGTTGGCTGGTGATGGACTTGATATAGAAGTAAGTGGATGCAAATGACATCGAGCGTCAATAATTGAATAATCTTGATCATATTGAAATGTACATCCGCTGATTAGACCACATGTAATATGAAATGTATTTTTACATTGATAGTGATTACAAGAGGCAAAACTATGAGTTGATAGACGACGATAACTTAATGGACAAAATGATGAACAATAATGGCACAAATTTGACTGGCATGATAATTGATATGCTTGATATATTGAACAGATGGCATGAATAAAAGACGGAGATAAATTTGGATGCAGCAGAAGACCACCACGAATTAAACAAGCTGAACAACGATCATCAATTGTTTTCGAACTCTTAAAACAAAACAGCAATATTTTAGATCGGATTTTATTCGCAGAGTTTAATAGCAAAGAAGAAAACATTTGCAATATACGATTATTTATGAACATTGAATGTTAGAGTACATCGGAAATATATACTCGACTAAATTCTATCTCTTCATAAAATATTTCCCAGGCCTGTTTCTATCTCGCACACCGTGTGACTTTACATTGGAGTTGCTAGTTCTGACGATCAAACATAATCTCAAATCCGAACTCTCAACGAGTCATGCATGTTTCTGTGTGTCGGCAAACTCCACTAGCGTCACCCGAATAGAATATCAAACCAGTGTTCTTCATAATTAATATTCTTGCACTATTTGATCTCAGGCATGTACGAACGAAAACTACTTTTGAAATCGAAAATATCTATCAAAACAACGATTATCACTTGTCAGGTATTTTAAAATTTGTAACAAGTCACCTAGTTTATTCTCAACTAAAATGCAAGATGAAATTAAGAAGAATTCTATTTACCTGTTTTTTCAAAATACAGTGTTGACATAACCATGGATCATATTCATCATTAATATCTGCATTGATCGCAAGACATACGCTTTCATAGCATTCTCGATGTACACTTATATGACACATTGAACATCGAAGTAGTTCATTAGAATTATCAGATGGATTATAAAATACTTCTGATTTTAATAAACAACGAATTGATGATGCTGATTGATTTGAGTCAGTCGTATTGGATTTATTGGCAATAAAAAAATAGCATATTGAGCAATGTGAGGATTGATTACATAACCATCGATTAAATAGTTGTTCAGATTTAATATTTAAACATTGATAATTCCAAAGACCATCGAGAATATCTTCTCGATAGTTGCCTGCCTGTTTTAGGCCATTAAAAAATATTGAAACATTCGAGGGAAGATTTGACACTAAATTAGCTGTTAAACATAGAAGTTTATGAGAATTTTTTATCGGATTTTTATTCGTTTGAAATTTTGCACGACACAATGCAGCTCGAATCAACGGAACTGGATGTTGACTAGTCGATTGTTGGTTTTGCTTGTCAAATTTTGCTAAATTAAGAAATATACAAACATATCGTTCGTCGGATATACGTTTATGATATTGATGCTGTTCGACAGTTCTTGAGGATTCGACACAAGTTGCTAAAGAAAAGAATAGATTTAAAATTATTTTGAAATCTGTAGATAAAGTAAATTTCTTGACACATCTTGAGTGACTGAAAAATCAATAGAATACTATAGTCTGCAACTTACGAGCGAATGCATTCAATTGTTCAAGGGGTTTAGATTTCGACTTTTCCTCTTAAGATAGACTTCAGTGAGATATGAAAAATAGCTAAATAACAGGTCCTCTGAGGTTTTCTTTCTAGAGTTATAGACATTTTCCTTGAACTTCGATGGGACATATTCAAGTCTCACGGATCACTTCTATTCCAAAAGAATTTTCTGTATTTTGCATCGAGTAGAAACGTCGCAGTTCGATTTTTTTTATATATACCGTTCGAAATTCTAGTAAAATGTCTATAACTTCAGGCGGAAGACCTAAGGTGATTTTTTATACCGCACTGGACTCTACCTCATGAAAAGAATCTTCGGCAATTGAAAACATTCTCTCATTTGTTTGGTTTAGAAAACTTCACAATAAGATGTAAACAAGACTTTCGAAATTGTAGTTTTCATGCAACGTACTTTTACTAGGATTCTTATTCATTAATAAATGTTTTTTCGCCAAAAATTTATTTTTATTTATTCTTGACGATGGCTTATCTTCAGGATGTGGCGTTAAATTAATTCCTCGACACCAATCTTCATATAGTTCTGGTTGATATTTATGTACAAATACATCCATACTGATCGTAACCATATCATCGCGGCACGCACATCTTACTGAATGTTTTCCATATTCAATCCAACGTTCTAAAGCGAAATTTGTTGATTCAGCACAATTGAAACCATAATTAAATCCAGCATGATAACCGTAAGGAAATGTAATTATAAATTCGCCTTCATATTGTGTTATTTTACTGTATGGAATCGATTGTTGTGTCAATATTGTTGGTGATATGACTGTCATTTTATGACGAAGAAATGCTGGACATCGACGTGCCAATTGAGGAAAACGAGATGCAGCAAATTGTTCGAATTTTCTACCATACGATGGTGGAATCACGTACCTAAACGAAAATATTAGTCGATATTTATGATCTATGTTAAAATCATTGCAAAAGAAAAAAACATTATTGCAAAAAAAACTAGAACGTGAATGTTCTCACCAATTTTTTTTTTAAATTTCTAAATGATACCTAAGTGTATTGTGAGAGAGAGAGAGAGAGAGAGAGAAAGTTGATCTATTCATATATTTACCATTGTTTCGGTGCACCGAAATGGAGATAATTAACCGAATAGAGTTCCATATCTTCAGTATGCCAAGCAAAACTTGCTTTCCACATACCAAAATATAAATAAGCTGTATTCACACCTTGAATTTTCGTTCCACATTCAGTAACGAGATCATCAAGAATGGTGCCCAAATTATTTACATTCCAAATGCTTTGGCTCTCATCATAAAATGAACCACTGACGTCTAAATTAAAAGAAAATACATTCATCGAAATTTCTACGAATTGAGACTTATGTACAGATAGAACTTCTTTTGAGTCTCCTTCGAGATATTGTACTCGTAAAAACTATCTCCCCTTCTCAGATGTCATCTCAATACCTCCGTCACGGAATAAATTTTTTATTTTATTGCATAAAGACGATCTAACAAATAAACACTTTCGTCAACAGTACATCATCTGATTTCTATAGGTTTTTGCCTATACTCGAAACTATCGAGTTTAAATGCAAATGTTAATAAGAGTTCTGTCTGATACATTTCGCATGTATAGCAAATAATATCTAGTAACGATTTTTATCCGATATGAGTCCCATGAGATACTATACTCAATAGGAAAGCTATACTGGCTATCAGTTGATCTGATTTTTTTGAAATGGTATCAAATTTTACACGTGCTAGGAATATTTTTGCTCTAAAAGTATACTAAACCTACCGGCTCCATAGATCGGTGCGTTCGATGTTAAACTTTGCCAATATTTTTTCTCTAGTTTTTCTAGGTCATTCGAGATCGCTGACGATGCTGCATATCGACTGGACGATGCTAATCTTTTAAATGAACTTAATTTTATTGATCGTTGTTGAATATTGAATACAGAATAAATTCCATCTTTTCCCCGAACTTCTTGTTTTATTGGATTTTCTACTAATTTTTCATCGATTTGTTTGCTTTTGTAACCCATTTTACGTGGCGTCCATTCCTTTGGTGGAACGATTTTTGCTAAGCCAATTTTATGCGCACCACGTGCTTCAATAGAAGCAATAAAAGCTGAAAAATCTTTAAATTCATCATACGTAGGATAAAATACTGGTACTTCTACACTTGAAGGTACCGTTAACATCTGTAAAAACAAAAAAGAAAATTTCGAATCTGTTCATGCTCACGGTTACTTCAAATTTTTTTAAAAATGCGTCTTTAATGCCAAAAAAAGAAAATTGTTATAATAAAAAGAAACAATCGGCTTTAAAATTTAGTTTGTTCACAAGCATGATTTAGTCGGTGTGCATGAGTTCCTTTTGTATATTGAGTACGACATTTTCTACCATAATAACAATTATCTCGATTTCGTAACATTACGGGAAATATATCCTCCTGTTTCATACGAACACGAAATTGATACGCTAACTCTTTAAACATTTTCAAACCACATTTATAACAAACAATTTTCGACGAAGGAACTAAACAAGTTAAATTTACAATCAACATAAAAGATGTTTTGATGAAAATGAAAACATACTAGCAGCATTACGATCAATACCGGGGCAAGTAAATTCATTTCGATCAAGACAGTCACAACAATCAGTAAGTAAATCGCGCATAGTCTTATGATTGGTTGTAAGATAATCCTAAAGCAAAGTTTCGCAATAAACATAAATTGATTAAAAAATTTTCTCTTAACGCCTTCCAAATGACAATTGCAAAATACTCTTAGGATCTTTTCTAAAAATGTTGTATTTCTGAGTGACACATTGAAATTATTCAACGAACTATAAATTTGACTTTTATAGCCAATATAATAGGAATTCTCGTTCATGCGGATTTAATTAACACTTACTTGAACAATTTGTGATTCAATAGGATTTTCATTAACGAAATTATTAAGATGACGAGGTGCAAAATTGAAATCTATGAATAAAATATTTCCATAAAATAAAAGCAACCATCATCATGAATATACCCCTTAAGCGATTTAAACAACCAAGGCATCCAGCTCGTTGGCATTTTTGAAAATAGATGTTGCAAAAAAATTGTTTGCATATTTCACCTAATAAATAAGAGTTACAAAAAAGCCAATGAACGCAAACTATTTACAATGCTGATGAATATCTGCTTCATCGCGTCGATCTGGCATTGGTTGTATACAACATTGGCATAGAATATGATTTTGATTTGGTAGACATTGGAAATTAGTTGGAATAGCAGCTGCACCGGCTGTAAAAACGAAAAGATCAACACTTGATAAAATATACGAAGCCTACCTATTGCCGGACATTGTCGACAAGCAAATCTGACATTAGGAACAGGAGGAGGATGACCGAATGGATTCCTATTTATAATATACTATTCAAATAGTTCTTTTACGAAAGTGAAACTCACAATAAATAATGAGGAGCCCCATCCTCTTCCTCATCGTCGTCATCATCATCATCGTCGTCGTCATCACCATCATCACCATCATCATCATCATTATCATGATCATCATCATTATATTCATCGTCATTTTCGTACTGCGTATTATGTAGATACATTCCATCAGTACCGACCTTTATGAAAACAAGAATTAATTAGTTTCTTCAAAGTTTCTGAACCAACTTCATATTTGGTTTTTTTTGATTCATTCATATCGTCATCAGATTCTTTTGGTGCAGGTCGTTTATGTGGATATGCTTTAAGATAAGCTGCTAAGATTCCGTTAATTACAACATTTTTTTTCTTGCCAACAACTTTAACACGACATTTTGGACTAAAATAAAAACATATAATAATCAATCAGCTCGAATCAGAATTTCAATTTTCTTGATAACTATTTTAGTTCAAAGTGTTTAATCTATTTAGAGTTCACGCCTCTGGCAAGGTGTGACTGTCAGACACAGTGAACAGCAATCGATTGTTTTTAGTGTTCTACTCGAAATTAAATTTCTAACCGTAGTTTAAAGATAGAACTAATAAATACTCGACGTTGGCAATGAGTTTTAGTTTTTATTTCAGTATAGTCTTACCATGTTCGTTGAACAGCTTCCCATGAAGCATAACAATCATTGCAAAATGCATGTAAACAAGGCTCGAGAGTTATTGGATTAGACATAATATCTTGACAACATACACATGTCAATACATCTTCCATGTCGTCGCCGGCGTCCATGGCAAATTCTTTTCGTGGTTCTTCTTTTGATTTTACTTCAACATCTCTACTTGTATTCATTAGACTAGATAAATCAACATTTTCCTGAGTTCCTATAAGAAAAAAAAAACATTTCAATAAAGAATTTCAATATAACTAACGGATAGGTGATAGATGTGGAATCGTTGGATATGAAGCTGTTTGTGTATCTAAAGAACAAAAGTATTTTAATACAAGAGTAAATTTATTTTAAACCTTCATCAAATGGAGATACGTCTTCGATTGTATCTGATTGTGGCAGTTCAACTTGAAAAATAACATCTACAAATAATCCGATGTGCTTCGTTTTTATTCTTATAAGTAAATATACTTGATTCAGGTTCATTTTGTCGAAAAACTATATGCACGATATCGCCGCAATGAAGTTCCACACGCTAAAATATCAGTCAAAATTTTCATTATTTTTCCATATCGTTCACTTACGGTATCATTTTTACTTATTTTATGTGTTCGATTAATTAATGTACCATTCGAACTCGTATCTCGTATGTACAAATGGCCATTATCATATTCAAATGTGCAATGAGATGAAGATATATAAGGATTATTTGCAATGGATAAATCATTAGCTAAATATTATTTAAAAAAAAAACGAATATAATAGCTCAAATTTTCTTTTCGTTGAAATTTGACTTTTGAAATCACGATCGACGGGTATTCCTACATCACTGGTATATGTTGTTTGACAAGGATAAACATTCTTTTTCATCAAGGTAAGCACGATATATGACTAATCAAAAAGAAAAGACAATCCGGGTGTTGTTCGACATAGTTCATGAATCAATAGTTTATGCTTGCTAAAGTTGGATAAGAAAGTTTTAGAGAGAATCTTCCCAGATGTTCTTAATGAATTTTGCTTATAGATAGAATGTTGCATGTTATTGAAACTTATTTCTAGTTCGAAATCTTGTTCGAAACACTATTTTAGTAGAGATGGTTTCAAGAGGGAATCAAAAATGATGATGTTTTCAGGAGCTAGTAGAAATGAAATTATCTGGATATATTCTCTGGGCAAAGTCTTTTCAGCCAATAATTGCAAAAACAAGGTTTCTATTCAAGGACAATGACAATGTGAATTTTACCTATGTGCGTTATCTTCAATCACACAAAAAAAAGCCGGATAATGTAATAATGTTTACTATCTTATCTTAAGAAGAGTAATTATTCGTTTTATTTACTTGTAGTACGTCCAACTTTGAATTGATCTTTGAATACAGATATTATATTTCCATTGTTTAAGTTTTTTAGACGATATAAAGCAGATTCATCCGTGGAAACCATCTGAAAGAGAATAAATTTCATCTGATCTTAGATAATCTTTCAGACTCCTGAAAATTCATTTGAGCGTAAAACACTGCCCTCATTTTTGCTCATGATTTTGTCGTGTTGCCATTTCTCCTTCCTTCGATTAACTGTCATTAGCTATTTTTGCTCTGCAATTGATTGACTGCGGCAAGACACACACAAGGATCCCTATAAGGAAAGAAACAAAAGCAATAACAACATACAAATGCAATAACAAAATAAACAAAATAATGCGATTGCGTAGTTGATACACCAATTATATTCTATATAGAAATTTTTTATGCGCTAACTAATTCTAAAGTCTTAGGAAATACTTCTCAATTATAAAATTTTGGTTTTCTCAATAAGTTTTTCCTTCGACATCTACATCAGCCACCATAGGGTGCAATGCGAACCAATCAAAAATGTTCAAAGCAAGCCAGACAAAATTCTTGCTACATATGTCCCATTCGAGGTCTTTGCGTATGTTTTCTTTAAGAAATCGATATTAATATGTATTTTACAGATACAACTATCTCGAATAATCGATAGTTAAAGAGTTCTCTTATTTTAAACAAAATATTGTTTTTTATTAATTGAAAGATATTTGAATTTTACTTGTTAACTTTACAAAATCTCAATATAAATCAGAGTGACAACGATATTTTTTATTTTAGAAATTAAAAATATAATGGGTGGTGCATTGAATCGTGCAACACGAGTTTTCCGTATGTATAATATTGACAATCGTGTTGAACGAGTTCTTTCAAGAGAAAAACCAGATCCTGCTCCTCGATATCCAACAGATTTGCAACAATCGCAATCAAAAAATGCTGAAAGTATTGATAAATATTTATTCATAAATTCGATCAATTAACTCAGTTCTTATTTTTCAGCTAACACCGCACCGGAAACCATACATGACAAAGATAACAAATTATTGGGATTTTTACGAAATGTTAAAGTTTCTTCGACTGGTACTAATCCAACTATACGTCGATTAGGTGACACAAGTAGTCATCCAACAATTCCTCCATTATTAAATCGTGTTGAAGAATCAATGGAGACGAACAGTGCTGATGCTGCTTTCGGTTATGTTGAACCACAACGTGTTCCACCCGGTCGAATTTCATTACGTCAATTTCTTGCCTATCTTCAAAAACATCGTGACGCCCCAGAAGAATACTCTATCGATCGCTTCATAGATATGTACACCATCAAACCAGAAACCGCAAAAATTCTGTTTAAACATCACAGTTTATTAGCCATACAAGAAGTTTCTCGTTCGAAAAGTAAAGCACCAGCAAGACCACCACATATTGCAGCAATCGAAGTTATGGGCATTGAAGCTGAGACAGCTAAAAAACCAGGTCCTGAAACAGGCATCACTGCGAAATATTAACATTTTCTCTTGTACGTGTTTGTTTTTATATACCAATAAAACAGCATAGTAGTTTGTTTTTTAAATCCACAAAACTAGGGTAAATCTAAAGCACAATATTCACATCGGCTATAATTTCGTTAAAATCAATATGATAGTAGAAATATGCTGGACTATTTCTTCGTTGTCCTGAAACTAGCTACGGCATGAACCGAATTCTCATCTCTGGTTGATGATTCGTAAAATATGTTTTTCATCAAGACCAACTGTGCCGAATGAGACATTATGAAATTTCGAGAAAAAAACTAAACGTAGATAATTTTGACTTTGGCTATTGATCATCGGTTATATTGATTCTATCGAACAAGCAGATTCAAATTTTATGTTTAGCCTTATCATGTTATCAAATCTGCAGTATAATGCTAACAAAAACATTCATAAGGTATTGTTTTGACTTTGTTGAGACAACATTTATTTGCCAATTTAAGGTTGATCCAGCATAGAGAAAGAACACAATGCTTTTTCTTTATTAAACCGTCATCTCTATATTTCGATTAAATCGACATTCATGTTATACAACGGACATGTTGCTTAGTCTGACTTATTTTTTCGACGCTTTAAATCATTTTTATTTGGAGAAATGTCTTTGTAATCTTCTGAGAGAATCGGAGATTCTCTATTTTTAACACCTGTCTAGTAATTATGAAAATCCAAACTATTGTTTTTGGCGCACGTCACTACAAAATTCACGCTTTTTTCCGTTAGAGATTTCCAGAAATTAAAAGGCTACAGATAGACAGAGGTATGTTTTGAAACTTCTTATTAATTCTCCAGATGTGAGATTCAGATTAGAAGCAGTCACGGGTCGCGATTCGCGGCCGCCAACCAATGTTACTTAGTTAGAATAGTTTTATCGCTTGTACTACAAACAAAAAATAAGGTAAATCATTAATATTGTAGATGGTGGATAGGCGTACTTAGTAGCAGCTATGCAAATGGAGTTTGCCTGATCTTGAAATGCATATAAATGATTTGAAGCAAAAAAAGAGCAATATTGGTAATACAATAGACAAACTGGACAAGGTGATATAGAAAGAAATAAGATAATTACGCCATAGAAATTTTTGTAGCCTACGGTGAAACGTTAATAACGCAGGAATCTGAGAAAATTGGCTTCATATCTTTCCTTTGAAACCGATGAATTTTTATTATGATTCTTTTTTCTCTTCGTAAGACAAGACATATAGTTGATGGTGTCTAGAGTTAAAGTTCGTAGGAGACTGATAACTCTCTCTAGCTTGTTGTTAGGATATGTCCGGATTGGAAAGGCTTGAATCTACCTATCTAATTGCTTTGTATCCTGAGTCGTAGTAAAATTGATAGACTTGAACTGTATTCGGAAAGATTCTAGACGTTGTCTAATTTTTATCTCTTATCCATGGCAACAAAAAGTCACATTAGTGATCTTAATCTCGACATTTTCTAATGTAAATGTAAGAAAGGTTTTGATCAATTTGGAACATTTTTTATATAGTTCTGTCTATTATAGACTTACATATTTGTATTTATAACTAAATATTTGCCACAGCATCTAAATGAGTTTCGATGCTAAAAATAATTTCTCAATATTAATTTAATATTCAATATATACAGAACATTTTTCTTTCAAGGCATAACTACTTTTTTTCTTTATTAATTCATTACGCCATCGAATCTATTTTAATTAAAATATCTTAATATAAAAATATATTTCTGTCTTGTACATGAAAAATTGAAAGGATATTGCAAAATGTCATGATGTACTCTAATTTAACATAGAACGCTACAGTGTGCATATGTTACCAGCATACACAGTTGTCTACAATGAGCATTTGGATTATTATGAACATTGTTTTAAATCTTCTGACATTGATTAATTCAATTGTAACAATTCTTATTTTCATATTTGCTCTCTCCTTAATTATAGTTTACCATCGGCGATCTCGTTCAGTACTAGTTCTACTCACTGGTCATACATGTTCAACTTTACTTATTTCTGCATCTATGTTAGCAAGTATGGCTACGGCGAGTTTATGCCGCTGCATGAACATTGTTCTTGAACAACATGGAAATACATGCTGGTGTGTTTTGCGAGGCTTTTGTATTCATGGATTTCTTTGCGCTCTTTATGATTCCTACATTGTACAAGCTACATATCGTCTATGTCGAGTTGTGTTTTATCGTCGTAAAAATTTGTATAGTTTTCCTGTTTATTCTCTTAAGGTGCCTATAGAAACACTGTTTCGTGTTGTGAATATTTCTCCTGTTTTTCTTTTGCGCGGTGATGTTATTTATCTATCGTCAGAATATTATTGTCAAACATCATTCACAAATGCTTCAGCAATAGTTTGCATAGCTATTCGACGTTTCCTACTGCCACTTTTATTTATTTCGGTGATCTATGTGTTTTTATTAAAATATTTGCAAAAATCAAATTCATCTTCATCGTCAACCGCCAGCTATAATGAATGTCGACATTTGAAACAAAATAGAAGAGATTTACTCGTGATAAGACGACTTCTTATTATGTTAGATGTTCTTATTCTTCTTGGTTTACCATCAGCTATTTTTCTAGTGATGTTTATGGCTAGTGGCCATTTTGTAATTGTAACATATCGAACTGGACGGCTATTTGTGTCGTTTTCATTTGTACTACTTGCTTATATGCTTATTCGTTTGACTGATCCATTGAAGAAAAGTTTACGACGACATTTGAAACGGAATTCAACTGAAACAACTCGTCGTAAATCACCATCCACATCACGAATCTCATTACGTTGTTTATAAAGTGCTTTTTTTCTTCTTCTAAATTTCTGTGAAATATGCTTTTTTGTATATATATAACCATATTCATTAAATTATGAAATAATCCGACTCGTTTCATTTTCTAGGACGATAGACTTTGCTCATTCAAGCAAGATCATTGTTTATTAACAGTTCATTTAAGTACTTCAAAGAAAAACCAACCGACATGATCTTTATCGTTTAGATAGATAAGATTATCTGCGCTACGATAAAAATGCGTAGAACTATTTATGCGACTATGAAAGACAAGCCGAATTGTAAATAGTTGATTGTATAAGGTTGCAAACGCCATTATAAGGATTTTTTTCAATTAATCTATTCTAGAAAATACGTATCGATTAAATGAACTATGGGAAATAAAGAGTCATTCAGTGTAAAACTCTCTCTCTCTCTCTATTGTATTGATCTCATATGACTTTCAGAACGCAAACGTTTCAAATATTAATTATTTGTCTATAGATTTATGAATTGAGTTGGCTTCAATGTTAAGATGTGGTATACAAACATAGCTAGTTATTAGCTCATTCATATTGCGCAATTTGGTCCGTTTCATATGGTTTTGAAAAAATAAATACTCACAGAAAAATTTTCTAGCACTCAATTAACATCAATATTTATCAAGCTAAAGACGGGATGTTATATATTCTAAGTAGCATTTTTACAAAAAAAAGTATAAAACAGGAAGTAGAATAAAATACTCCTCCTTTTTAGCTAGCGTGCGGTATGATTTGTTGTTTCACAGCAACATTCAGTAGTGCGATGTCTTCCCTAGAAAAATTACTCAATAGCACTGTATGACCTGAGACCAATAATCGCCAGAAATGTACTACGGATCACTGAGTGAAAGTTGCATACATGACTTTATAATTTAACGCCGAATTATTGGCTCATTCAGTTATATCGTCTTGAATAATAAAAAGAGGAGTCCAATTAGATCATTTTTCGTACGTAAGGCTCCTCTGGCGAGCTATGAAATAGAAAAAATCCTTGATGGGACGCATCAAATAAACTTATTTTCGATGCAAAAATAAAAATTTTTAGCTCTCCTAATTGAAACTCACCAAATAGATAATAAACTATTTGTAAAATAGATTTTATTTTTGAATATTTTCAAAGAAATAATGATAAATATAGAATAAAATGAAATTGTCTTTAAAGAAAATCTCATTGTGTATACATTGAATTCGTATCAACATCGTTACCATCGCCAATAACAGTCATACATTTCTTAAGTGTTTTGCGAGCTGTCGGTACTTGTTTTTCTTCTTTTTTATTTAAATCATTTTGCGTAACTTGTTCATGAATATTTTCTAATTCGACCGTACGATGTAAAGGAGCAAAATGCAATTGCTTTATTGGTGGTATTGGTGGTATTGGTGGTAAATCCGCTGACATCGGTGAGCTTTCTTCTTCTTCTTCTTCTTCTTCTTTTTTTTGTACTTGAGCTTTATATTTGTCTTGATGCTTTTGTGAGACTGAGAATAATTTTATCACAAACGGAAAGTGCAACGACAGAACGATTTTTTTGCTTTTTTTCCTTGATTATGTCCGTTTTCTCGGAGTTCTCTTCATGATTGTCATACTGTTTTATTCTTGCTACATTTCATTTAATAATACTAAATTATTTCCTTTTCCTGTTTTCTATGAATGAGAACATGTTTTAGACATCAATTCAGCTGGGAGAAAACTTCTTTAACTCTTTAAAAACAACAAAATATTTAATCTTTCTTGTGGTTTCGTTTTTCTCACTAATTATTAACATGAGTCTTAAATATAGGTTTTAGGTACTACTGGATTCTATTGAGGTCATTTGAAAGACGACTCATGTATATTTTTTGATTAGTGCCCAAAGCAAAGCTCATCGATGTGCAATAGAGCATAGAACAGAAAATGAATAAAATAAATAAAAATGCAAAGAGACAACAAAAAGTGAATTATAGAAAATACGCGAGAACATCTAGAAAATAGAAACAATGATGTACTCATCAAAATAAATACAAAACAAAAAGATACTACTGGCAAATGTTATCGACGCTAAGAACAACAAGTGAATTCGACAATCTATGGAAACCATCATTCCAATGAAAAGATTATCGTCGTGAAATTATAAGAAAATTTCCATGTCTTCGGCGAATACATATCATTGCCAGAAGATGAATTCGACATCGTAAGGTCACTGCAGGTTAAATGCTTGATTATGCTCTCTCCTGATTCAAAATTATCGAGTCAAACAGTCATTATTTTTATTAAAAAACACTCGTATTTTGAAAATCTTGAGGTTCAGCTAAATATTCAATGAATGAGATGGAAAATTAAGTTTATTGGCGATGGATTTTCTAAATAAAATCATGGCCTTGATATTGAGTGTCGCAAAATCATTGGTCGGTAGTAACACTGCCTAAAAAAAAGATTGCTTAGAAACCATCATCATTTGCATAAAATACTGTATCCACCACAATACAATAATTACCTTTAATTTCGATAAAATTCAAATGAGAAATTTAACAGATAATTGCGATGTAATACAATCGAAGAATTTCTATCGAAGCAAAAAATTAATAAAAAATGGCAGATGAATTCTTCCGTTTCATTTTACTTTCTATTAACAGCCATATTCATCCTGAATACAATATAGAATTCTTCTTATCAAATAAATCTAAAATTTTGAGGTTAAACTTTGTTCCGTTGACTTTCTTTTAGACATTAATTATTGTGACGATTTATCAAGGTTTTCGAGGCTGGTATAATTTATATAAAACCTTGATTAGGTCGACATTTGTTTTTTATGTAATGCTGAGTGATGATTAGGTATATGCTCGCTTTCGTTTTCGTCATGTGTCGAAAGCGAAGGAAAAAAACATACATTTTATAATCTGTACTGATGATTCGATTTCTTTTATCTGATAAATATCGTTAGTTGCTAACATTACGAATAAATTTTCATTGTTTTTACTTCGAAAATTTTTGATAATGGAGTAAAAAGCACAAAACTTATTAGCCGAATTTTAGAAACGGTATGGGCAAAAAATCAATTCAAATATTTCATTGGGTGCATCAAAAAGACCATCTACCTATACAAAAAGTACAAATGATTCATAGGAAAAATTATTTCTCGTATAATCACGAAGGACAAGATACATAATACAAATCGTTCTTTTTACAATCACGATTAATATAAGTAATGATCAAAATTTTTCAATCAAACTAAACCAAACCAATACATATTTTCATTGGAATTAACTATAGCCTGGCGAAAAAAACGTATTCATACCTTTTAGTCGGGCTATCTCGAGTATAATCAGAAATATCATCAAGTAATATAGAATATTCAATTTATTTTCATTAATCATTTGAGGAGACAGAAAACCTTAGAAAATCTTTTTAGTGTCAACAACTTGATTTTTTTAGTAAACTCCCACAGCAGGATAAAATTAGAGCAGAAAAAATTTTTATCGCCGAAATTACCTAAAACACTTGCAAATATATCATTCCTATGTAAATATTAATTAGTATTGAGCAAATCAACTCATGTAGGTAAGAAAAAACTATTGATAGATGAAAAACAAAAAATGAGGACAATTAGGGAAAAAGAACAAATATTTACTCAATAAAATAGCTATTTAATTGAGGTTTTTTTAATGATACATTCAGCGGTCATACATGAAGTATGTCTAGTTGTTGTTTACTGTACTGTCTGATGATCATCCGTACTTTTGACTATCCGGTTCCTCAGTGGATAAGGCACTGGCAAGTCTCGCCATGGTATTCGTTTTTTTTTTCTTCAGCAATTATCAGTAGACTGTGAGTGGCTATATTAGTATTGCTGTAAATGTGAGGGTAGAATTGTAAACTAGTCACTACTTTTTCGAAAGTATATACCAGTTCACACGGCTCCATGAGCCGACAGTTTTTTTCAAAATTACTGTTGGATACGAGAACTTTCGAAATTTTCTCCGACAAGATTCTATAAGATCATTGCTGTATTTTTTCATTGAAAGTAAATTTTTGAACGTAGTTAGTTTCTGTCATTAGCTGCATTTTTTTTTTCGAAAATCTTTCGTATGTATTGATTGTGTTAGCGTTGTAGTGTTCCCCTACAATTCTAAACGGGGATTGATTGCTACTTTCAATTATAACGGTAGTAGTACATCTGCCCGGATAACACAGAATGTGTAACTTGAATTCCACTAAGGGGGGTCATTATTTTTTTCCGTTCTATGATCATATCGTCTCGCTGCTAGTCTAGAGCCTAACAGACTGACACATGCGAAAGATTTTCGAAAAAAACGACTGCAAATATAAAACAGTTTAAGAGCACATGTAAAAGATACTCATCATGATGGATCTTTTTTAAAGAGAATCGTAGAAGAAATAATTAAAATAACATGTTTTGAACACTTTATTTTACGCATTCTGCCAGAAAACATGTAACATCTTAGTTTTTATGACTAGAAATAGGGTTAACAAAACCGATTTCTCAAAAATTTCAACGGGCTCGTCTCTGTCGAATCCTGATGGCTATGGAATACTCATACCACTGTTTTCGAATGTCCTTTTTATATAACTGGTTATTTTGCTTAATTTAACAGCGTCGATATATTGATCGAAATATATACTAATTAGTTTGACGAGACAGTATTCTTGTCTGAATAATGAATTAAACTTTTGTTTTTTTTAATAATCTCATTTTCAAATAAAAATATGAATATACGTATATGTAAAACATATATCACAGAACTGATACGAACCAAGGCCGCAAGAACATTCTGTACAATCAAGATAAATTTCTCGCAGATTTGTGTACGTGACAAGCACGCTTCGTATGCTCCATTGGGTTTGATCCACAACAAATAGTTCTAACTTGAAAATCGTTTTTTCTTTCGTTTCACGCTCACTAGTTGTTAGGCACGTGACATGCTCGCTTATTTACCGTATGATATAAACATCAAGCATTGTAGTTCCCCGAACCATATCTCCCATAGAAATTAAAAATAACTTGATGTTTATTTACTGTACTATTCACATATAAGGAGAACAGTACAAGTAATTACACACTGACTCATTTCGCCAATATTCCCCTCTCCTTATATTTCAACACAGCGAAATATCTCCTCGTATGTTATCACCCTATTCGTGTCGAGAAAAAAGAGAAAAAAACAAAGGTTTCTTTTTCTTTTTCTCCTCAAACTACCGATAGTTATTCTTAACGCCCAAAGTAAATTTTCAAATTTTCTTTTCGTACTCACAAAAAGTGAAACGAAGAAAACGAGAAAAAAAAAGTAAGGACATAAAGAACGTAGAAAAAAGACATTCCTTTAATATTCATTCGTAACCTTCAGTGAGAACTTTTGTAGATTTGAACGAATTTTTTTCCTAGCAGACAATGAAGTCGCAAATTCGTAAGTGAATAATTCTATGTCCAAGTCGTCCGTAGCTATATCGACTTTTTTCTAGTCTTTCGAAAAGCTACGCGAACGGTTGAATCATCACCTGTGAATGTCAATCCCCAACGAAAACGTTGTTTACTATGTGATTCGCTGTTAAAAAGCCATCGTTATTTATTAATGGGCAAATCAATTCACGAACCGATACAAATTGACAACGATAAAAGTATAACTTATGCTGAATGTTGCCGAAAATATTTAAAAGAAAAGAATCTCTGCGATAAATTCCATATAATCTGTTTGAGATGTTGTGATAATTTACAACGCCTTCATTCATTACATCTAGATGCAGAGGAAGTAACTAAAAAAATACGCCGAAGTTTTCACAAAACGAAACGGCTCAATCAAATTCGTCGTTGTTCTTCAAAAAATGAAAAAGTTATTGAAATCAAAGAAGAATCTTCACCAGTAGAAATACTTGCTGGACCAGTTCTTTCCAATAATGCCTACATTCAAAAGCATTTACCACCCTATGATGCTCCATCACAAGTAAATAATTTCTATATCAAGTTCTTTTAAAAATTTTTTCCCGCCTAGATTCCTCTATCAAATATCCCAAGTATTCGCTCAGCATTTGTTCCAGCACAAGTGTTTCCAAATGAGCATCAAAATTATTTTTATCATCACACAATGAACAATGCATCTGCAGTAGGACTTAACAATATCAATGAAGAATAAAATTACTCATTTTTGTGTTTTTTTCTTTCTAATTTATTTTAGTTGCCCTATGCACAATTTATGATCGAATCACCAATATCAACAAATTTTTCTCATCAACAACAAGAGAATGATTTAACCAGTAAACAACTGTCGCTCGGTTTGTTTGGATTCTTTTCTTTTTTTATTCTCAATTCCATTCATCAAACGAACTCGAAAGTGCATTTTCTTCGTCTAATAGAAGACCAAATAAATTATTTCCCCAATGCTTCTTTGACAGTGGAAATTTTGATGTAGAAAGGTAAACACTCCATTAAAGGCTTTTTCGTTGCTTCATCAAACGGCTCTGTCACAGACGACTAGTCTTTTTGCTACGTCACAATATAACCAGTAGTACTGTGAGATATAAAGGCATTGAAGACATTTACCAAGCTACTTTCGTAGGAGCGTAAACAGGGGGCGGACCACCCCCCCCCCTACAATTTTTTTCTGGTGACACCCCTACACTTTCGCCTCCTTATTGATTTTAATAGTCATATCGAAAACACTAAAACTAAATATCAATATCTAATGACAGATGATGATCGATCACTTTCACCATGTACAAACGATGATGAAACTGGCTCGAAAACTACTCGTTTAACACGTCGGCAATATGAATTTTTAACTAAACTTCCTGATCAACAATCACTAAATGCATTCATTGAAGCATCCGCATCAGAATCTAATTCTCGTTGGACATGGCGGCGAACATCAGCCAATTCTCGTGGATATAAAATCTATTATGTATGCAATTTTTCTATGCGTCGTCATTACCATCCATGTCCTGCTGCGATGTATGCACTTTTCAATCCCGAGGGAACTATTTCAATTTATTCGCATGGTCAACATCAACACATACCAAAAAACCGTCTTCCTCTAAGTATAACAGATGAAAGTAAAGACGAAATATTCAAGTGTTTACAAACTGGAATGTCGGCAAGTGACATTCGTGAACATTTAATTCGTCTTCAACTACCGTTCGGTGATACAAAAAAATTAAATAACTTTATTAAATATCACAAAGAATTATTGCGCTTTGGTGCAGTAACCAATGTTCGACTGAATGGAAGTGCTTATCGTCAACCACAATTTTGGGCTATTAGACGGCCATCACCAACAAATGCAAATACATCACTGACAATGTAGTAAATTTGATCAGAGCAAAAAACAATCTTCATTCGAATCGAAAACAATTCTTTTTTTTAATTGTGTAAAATGAAATCGAGGATGTAAATTTTTAATAAATTAACATTTTATCAAATGCTGCTAGTCTGTTTATTCTGTTTCTCGATCTCTTCTATTTTTGTATAAAGGACAACAACGTCTATTCACATGATTAAGAATGAATAAGGATTCTTTGACTTCACATTTTTTTCGCGTCGAATATTCAGGTTTGTTTTTCACACTGAGACATGCAAAAAATATATGAAATCAATCAAATGTTGACCAGGTTTTTTCTATGAATTCAATAGGAAATGAATGATCTACAAAAAATTTGTGTATCCAATGATAGTCGCAGAAAGTAAAAAAATGTCTTTCATTCTCGATCATTTTTTTTCTTCCGTTTAAATTGAAAGACTTCAAGTTGATCGCGAAATTTTTTGCGTCGTTGAAAAAAATCTTTATTACAACAACAACAACTGTTGAGTTCTTTGCGAGGACACATGGGTACTGTAATAAAAAAAAAAACGACAATCAACAGAACCTGCCAGCATCATATAATCAAATGTTTTAACAGACGAACGCGTCAATTGCGAAATATTTGATTATTATTCGATAATTGGAATCAGTTTTTTTCTTCTACGTATTTGATTTTTTTCACTTTTCAATGAACGAAATTCTTCTATAAATATACAAACAGAGAAAAAATGGTACGTTTTCAGTCAAAACAACAACATCACTCAATGGCTTGCAATAGACAAATACTTTTTTTTTGTATTCTCATAATGGCCATTCGTTGTTGGGAAATAACCCGGGTTAAAATAAATTTATTTAAATTTCATCACGATAGAACAAGAATAACATAGAAAAGTGCAGAGACTGTTTTAGATGCTTAATTTTTGCTATCGTAGGGGATTTCTATGAGCTGCAAGCTATTATGATTATTTGCATTCCTTAATTATATTCTCTTTCAAATACGAGAGCCAGATCACCGGTTAAATAAACGAAGTGATATGTTATTAGGTTGCTATGTACATAGTATTTCTCGCTTGAAAGAAGCCTAGACTGATATAAAATAAAATGCGTCATGTCATATTGATTGTCTATACTTGAGTTTTATTCAATAAATAAGACGAAAAATGAAGAACGGATGTATAGTTTTTCCTCTTCTTCGTTGTTGTGTATACTATCAATTTTTTTTTCATCGAAGGCTTCTCATTGTCATGTTGTATATAAAATTCCGATCATCATCATCATCTTCGTCAAAGAGGATGCTAAGAAAACGATGACGGAAAGAAATCTTCAGTGAAGAGGAAAAATGTTATTCACACGCACGAGCATTTATTTTTCTCATCGTGTTGTCTCTTGGCGTTTACTAACGATGCTCGTTGATCGGAGTGCACATCATCATCATCATCATCATCATCATCAACGAACGATTGCGAATGACCGATAAAGTCAAATTGTTGTTTCTAATGCCAAAGAGAATATAAGCGTTTAAGATACTTTTGATATTAGAAATTGTTGCTCTCTTTTTATTCTATTGATCTGTTTACCAAGAGTGTAGGAACGTCTCTAGTGAACTTTATTTACAGATGCTCTTTTCTTTTGTACCGATTTTATAATGCCTTCGGATGTATTCTCAATGTTCCATGTTTTTTATTATGATCATTTTGATTGATGCTAATCAAGATAATAGTGCACCCATTAGTTTACATATTGGTGGTTTGTTCAATTATGATAATTCATTTATAAACAATGGAAAATATGATTTACAAGCTGCTCGAATGGCTATTGATGAAATTAATGATCGTTACGATGAATTATTCGATGGCCGTTATACGTTAAATTTACTTTCAAATAATTCTAAAGTATAAATATAAGATTTATTTTTTCATTGGAACATTCTTCTAAGAATATTCTATTTAGTGTGATCCGATCTACGCTGTCGATGCTTTTTTCCACGCAATATTTCGTTGTCCACAGTTAATTTTTCTAATTGGAACATCATGTATAAATGAAACAAAATCTGTAATTCAAGTAGCTGATTATTACAATCTTATTCTCGTGAGTATTGAGAGGAAAACAATCAACATCCGTTCTAATATAAATACGGAAATGAATATTATTTTATATAAAATAGTTTTCACATTCAACTTCATTTATTTCGCAAGCTGACCAAACATATTCAACACTTGTTCGTCTGTCAGTATCGGATGAAAACTATAACGATGGGCGAGTTGCTTTTATTAAATATAATAATTGGTCTCATGTAGCGATTCTTCATCAAGATTCAACAGAATATTCTCTTGTAAAAATCTTTTTTGGGTCGTATTTAAAAAAGAATGTTGCCTTTTCTTTGTTGCTCTCCTATTTCAAGATGATGGCAAAATTAGCTAAGCGTTTAAATGAGTCAAATATTAATATTATTCTAACTCAAAGTGCTTCTATGGCCAACCTTACATCAGCACTTCAGACTCTTCGAGTATGTGACTCTTCTATCCTAATTTTTGAAAATAAAACTCCGTATTGCTCTTTTTGATAGGAAAAAAAAGCTCGAATAGTGTTTGTGAATTTCGATACGTCATCACGGGCTGCTTTTTTCTGTGAAGTACATCGAACATTTACGAAAGAACTACGTAAACGTTATGTTTGGATATTAACCGGAAATGATTTTCACTTATGGAATTTATCAACAAGTAATTGTTCAATGCACGATATCATTAATGCAGCTCGTGGTCATATTATTATTGATAGTTTATATCAAATAAAACCAAGTTTAATTAATCCAAATACGGTTAGTTTTTCGAAAGGAAAATATGTTTATAGAAAAAAAAATGCGAGAGATTTTCTAGACAGTACAAGACTTAGAAGAACATCTTCGTTTAAATGGACATCTCGATAGACAGATCTTACATGCTTTTGATGCTATTTGGTCTATTGCTTTACTTATACGAGCATCTATTCAACGAAGGTCAATAGAAAAAATTTATGATTTTTAAAAAAAATGTTTTGTTTTTGTTCGTATGATCTTAGCATAGGAATTGAAAATTTCAGTTATAGTTCAGCAGATATGAAAAATCAATGGTTGGCTTTATTAGAAGAAATTTATTTTCATGGACTTTCTGTAAGTAAATATATTGGGACAATTTTATGAAGGAACTATTTTTACCAAAAGGACAAAAATAAGGCTTTTTCATAGAATCACATGATGCCTGTTTAACTGAGTTTAATCTTGCCGAGAT
Organism: Rotaria socialis; assembly: GCA_905331475.1. Lineage (NCBI taxonomy): Eukaryota > Metazoa > Rotifera > Eurotatoria > Philodinida > Philodinidae > Rotaria > Rotaria socialis. The sequence continues at coordinate 41,351 of CAJNYU010004529.1, read as the reverse complement.
TTTAATTTCTGATCGATTAAAAATTCTTTTTGTTTTTGTTCAGGGTCCTGTTTCATTTCGAAGTCGTCAACGGCAAGCCGAAACTCTTATAAGTCAATTTCAAATCGATACAGAACAACAAATTCAAATTGTAGCTGAATATTCGCCATTATTAGGAATCAATACAAAATGCGCAGGATGCCGTGTATTGGTTTGGCCAGGTTAACATAAACCAAAAGAAAAGCATTGTACTTTTAAAATAAATGTTTGTACTAAAATTTAGGCGCAATTCCAGTTGATACTGAACGAAGTGAAGTTCGACGACTTGTTATGAATATGATCGAAATCGGTCTTATTACTACTGGTTGCATATTAGGTCTTGCACTTGCAATTTTCTTCTTAACGTTTAATATTATTAATCGACATCAACGGTAATAAAAATTTTAGCTATGACTGAACTTCTTTTTCTCTTGTGTCATATCGAGATCTACTGACATATATCATTTAGCATTCAACTAGCACAATTCTTCTGGGGGTACATAATTGAATTATCTAAACTATCGTAGCCATAACACAATAAGAAAAAACGAGTCAAACTACTCATTTTTGCACTCATCGTAGACTAAATAATAGTTCTATTTTTACAAATGCAAGTGCATCATAACTGTAAGACAGAATCAAATAAACAATAATCTTAGCAGTATGACAAATGGTGGCTATCCTGAATCAAAAATATGCCTATCTTATCAGTCCCTCTTACGGAAAATTTCTATATATTTTCCGGTGAACGTTTTACTATATACTTCTCATTACCGCCGGAATCGCGCACACAATATCGATTAGGACCATACGTGTCAGTACACTTTCTCCATGATGATACTCTATTAGATTGATCAATGCCATATTCCGTTGAAAATAGTTCAATTGTAAGTCTTAACTTACAAATCAAGATTGACAATGTTTTGTGAAAGGAGTTTTGCAGTACGCAGGGTAGGAATGTGACATCCTCGTCCACAGAGATATTAATTAATTCAATTTCTGTGACAAATCGACTCTCGAAGATCATATATGTCTAAACTGCTAAGTAAGTTCTTCGGCAATTATAGTTCGATTGTGTTTTTGCATTTTTCATTCCACTGAGATCGCACTAACAGATTTCTCTTAAATAAGAATTCCAAATATTTATTTCACAATGCGTTTTCATATAAATTCTGCTTGCATACTTTCTATTGAAGGTATATTAAATTGTCAAGTCCAAAATTGAATAATGTAATGGTTCTTGGTGCCATGCATATTCATATTTCGATTATTCTTTTTGGTCTCGACGAATGGTTTCTTGATCGAAATTTGCTTGGCCATGCTTGCATGGTAAAATTTGCAGCACGGTAGCATTCGATTGAGTTTTCTTTCTTAATAGCTACGAATTTTCCTCTTGTCGGGCGGTTTTTCATTAATGTTCGGCTCAATGTTTTTAAAAACCTTACGTGTCTATCGAATATTTACATCTCGGGATCGGCCATTACTTCATTCTAAAGTCAGTTAAGTTGATTCACTAGAAAGAAAAAACAACCTTTTTTTCTTCTGGTATCAATAGCTTCTTCAAGATCAACATCTTCTATTATTATGTTTTGTTTTATATGGTATTGATATTATATTTATGATATCCTGGCAAATATTTGATCCGCATTCAGCAAAAATTACCTATGGACCAGTAATAAGAAAAAAAAAGAATTCTTTTCAGATAATCATAAATATTGATTTTTCTTTAGATTAGACGATTTGATGTTGATATTATCGTGTTGAACGAAATATCTTATTGTGCTTCAAAATATCGACATAAGATTTTACCATTGATTTATGTATATAAATCTTTATTTCTTATTATGGGCGGCTATTTAGCTGCTAAAACGCGTCATGTTCATATAGCTGCATTGAATGATTCTAAATTTATTGTATGGAGTATATATGTCGTTGTTTTAACTAGTTTATTCACTGTTATTGTAATGATTTCAATGCAAAATCTAACAACATATGTTGCAATATGTTTAGTTGTTATTGTTGTGACGAGTTCAATATTATGTTTAGTTTTTTTACCCAAAGTAAATAAAAATCGTTGATTTATTTTTCTATCTATAGACTTTCGTTTTCTATACTAGGTAATTATTTTACAAAGTCGACACAAATCTTCACATGCAGTTGTTTCAAAAGATCTAGTCGTTGATTCATCGCGTACACGACGTTTAGTTGTCGAAATCAGTTGCTATGAAAAATATCGTTATGCGCAATTACAAAATCGAGAACTTAAAAGTGAACTTATTCGAGTAAGAATATAAAATTAATTATTATTCAGTGCGGAACGATTTTATGGGTCCGCGGGTTGATTTTCTTAAATCAAATTTCTTATTTAAACACATAGATACAAGGATCGAGTAAATTAACTAGGATCTTGAATAAAACATTTAAACAACGAAATCTATTTACTTTAGAATTGCTCTAATAAAATAGTAAAAAATGTTTTCTTCTTACGTATAGTTAAATCATATTTTACATACTGCTGAACAACGTCTTGAACCAATGCAATCAAATATTGCTATAGCTCTTTTCCCACTAGCTGTTCAGTTGGCATCAACATGTTTGCGTACATCGGAAGTCCCGTACGTAAACTAAAAACAAACAAACAGTAAACGAAATGAAACCGTCTTTTAATTTAGCTCAATAGCTGTTCGATCGAATAGCAGAATAAATATTGAACCGATCAAATTTTCTAAAGAAGACGTTCATCGTCTTGGGATCGATTCAACTAGTTCAAACAATACATTATGCAATTATGATCGAACATTGTCATCGATATCGGAACTCGAACTTTCCATTGCTTTACAACCAATAAATGATGTTAGTTCATTACCATTGAGTACTTTAGATAACCAAGATTATCTAATAGTAGATGATGAGGATGCTGATGAAAATACAAGTCTACCAATTCAAGCAACAAGTGATACTGAATCGGTGCTTTATTTACGTTTACCATATGAATTAAACATGGGCGCAGCAACATTCGATAGTGATTTCGACAAAATAGAGTATTAGTGTGTCTTGTTTTGTAAAATTAGAAAATTAGAAATAATAAATTATTTTCATGTTCGCAGATTAACGGAGAAAATAAAATAAAGAAATTGAAATCAACGAAAAAATATTTTTATTTCAAGACTTCTGACATTTCAAATTAAAATGATTATGCTCTCTGTGCTCGTATTAGTTCTTGTGTTTTGAAACAATTTTCCTCTTTTGCTTTATTGCCAATACAAATAAGTTTTCGTTTGCACTGCATAGTTCACTAAGTGTTTCCAATGGAAATCTAAAACAAAATGTACAGTACACTCTGTTTTTTTATGAGCAAAGTGTATCCAAAGCCCAATTTTCACAAGCTAGAAAACAAAACATAATGTTCGCCATTTTTTATCTTATGAAACAAACATTTTGATCACTAGCGAATAAACACATATCATACTTAATTAATTTAAAGCTATATGCAGCGTTTAAGGTTCAGAGATCAAAGTGTAAACTATTTTAGCAAAGTGTACAACTGTAAACCTTGCTTTTCCGGGCAAGTGCATAACAGAGTGTAAATCAAAACTAGCAGATGTTCTGTACATTTTGTTTTTGCTTGGCACACTTGTCATTGGAAACACTGGTTCACTTGCGCTGTTTGCATTGCTACGTCATTTTATTGACGTAAAACAGAACGAAAAAGGACAGAAAACATTACTTCTCAGTGACATGATGAAACTTACGATCGGAAGTGAATTCTTTGAAGAAACTACTCGCTATTTAGAACTAGGATGGGTCTAATGTAAAGAAGCGTCCATTAGAAGATATTTTACTATAGATATTGAAATATATTTATTTTTGAAAAATAATATTGTACACTAACGACGTCTTTTGACGAAGTTACTGACTCACAGGCTTTATTGCCAATCTTGATAGGCGTTTGATGCTGGTAAAAATATTTTCTTAAATATATTGATTTAAAAGTTTCATAATAACGTGCAAATGACATCATCGGTTTCAATACTAATTGCATATATTGTCAGAGTATATTTTTGTCAACGCATGCATTCTATTACGAAAGCCGCTTGTCCTGTTTCAGATTGATAGTTTAGGGAATAAAGTAATTTTTCTCTTCCATGTGTCCTCGACGTAATAATTCAGATACGCCATCAAATTCAGCAAAACGACAAGAACGTGACATTCGTCGGCAAGAACAAAAAGCTCGCGATAAAAAAGCTCACCCCCGCAAAGATGAAAATAGCGGAGCATTTAATAATCAATTACGAGCATTTAATTTACAGTTGAGGCCTATTGTTGGCGATGGCAATTGTCTATTTCGAAGTTGTGAGTTATTTATTGATAGTCATTTAAAATTTATTTTTCATAACTAGTTGCCGATCAGATGGATGGTAATCAACATCGACATGCTTACTATCGAGAAAAAATTTGTGACTATATGCGTGCGAATCGTCCAGATTTTGAGCCATTTATTGTTGATGAATCGTTCGATACATTTATTCGTTCGCTTTCAAAAGATGGAACGTTTGGTGGAAATGAATGTCTTGTTGCCTTTTCACGTTTGTTCGATGCGAGAATATGTATACATCAAGTAATTATTCATCGAATATTCTATAGGATAATATCGATTTCTAACTCAACTCATGACTTTACAAAAGCACATCCTCGAATTATTTCTTTACTACAGCTTTAATTTAGGCCAATTCCAGTCTTTATTGAAAGATGACTTTCTGTTTAAAAAAGAATCGCTTATTAAAATCGTATCATTTTAGTTAAATCAACCAGTTTGGATGGTATGTTTTTTTGAACCTCCTCAACATGAAATTCATATATCATATCATGACTATGAACATTATTCATCGGTAAGAAAGCTAGGTGATCATACATCTACAACAGCAAATATTCGACAATCAATGACAACCTGTAATGTATCAACGGTCAATGAAAAACATAAAAAGACAACCAACGATACAACTTATGGTGCTTGTGCTGCCGAGTCAATAGAACTATTTACTGAACACGATGTAGATTATATTCTTTCACAATTAACAAATCCTGTTGATCCTCAATTAGTTCGTGATACGTTAAATGATACTGATGGAGATATTGATGGAACTATTGCTTATTTACTTGCGCTAGATATTCCACCAATAGACAATTCAGTTGTTATTCAAGAATCCAATGAATCTGTAGACAAAATAATGTCGGTTACAGAAATATACAATGTTGATCTAGTGCAAGACTCATTAGCTCATAATAATCTCGATATTGATTCAACTGTTGAATCTTTACTAAAACTTCAAGCCAACGATGATGAAAAATATGAAGAGATTTCAAATGAGGAAACATCAGAAAATGAAAAAACAAATAAAAATGCGAAACAAAAAAATCGACCTGCATCCACTAGTCAAAAGAAAGCGGATAAGAAAAAAGCTAAAAAACAACGAGCATTCGAAAAGCATCGTGCACAAATTATAGCTTCTACTGGAAAAACAACAACAACAACGACGAAACAAACAGAAGAAAATTTGAATCCACCCGCCAATAACGCGCAGGAGCCTGTGCCACCTGCGAATATGGAATTTATCAATATATGATCAATGTGATATTGCAGTAGATAATTATTTTTCTTTTTGTATGATAGATCGTTTTGTTTTTATATTAAATAAACATTCGTTGATCTTATTTTTAACAAGTTATCTATCTTTGCGGAAGGCAAAATAGAACCATCCTATATTGTGCGCATCTCTGGCGTCTATATTATTAATCGTTAAAATTCTATCATTTGATTTGCCAATGAAATAACTGAATTGATATATTCTAACTTCAGTAAAATAGCCATATTTTAATGTCTACGGAGACTTTCTTATCGAGGGTGTGATGACTTCCTGTTTCTTATTAATGGTTTTTTTGGGTCAATTCAAACTCTAAAAATTAGTTTTTCTATTGATCAATTAACATATGACGTATCCTATTCATTCTAAAGTTAAAAGTAGAATTCAAACATCTAAGTGGAAGTTCAACAAACATTTGACGACATTCGTCTTCTACGAATTTATCGTCACTGCGACATCTATTGACGTCATTAGGTGTCTGTCACGTATTAAAGTTAAAAGACATTTATTTTTGTTGACATGACTGAATGATAACGATATCAGTGATGCTTGCTCTTACGCACTCGCGTCTCAAAATATGATATAAATTAACAAGTATGTTAAACTACCTTAAAAAAACCTGCTTTTCGTGAAAAACGATGGAACAAAATCTTGATATCGTTGATCTCAAAGATTGGATAAAAACCGATGAAGACATTGAGATTATTCCACTTAATCAACGTTATGAAGACCCGTAAGTTATTGCTCAAAGATAAAAATAAACAGGCTTAAATATTAGACTTCCGATTTAATCAGAATGATCCTGTAAGACCTCGAACCTGTAGGTTTAGTTGAAAGGGTTTAAACGGAGATTTTCGATCTGCTTGAAAATTCAAGATGCGCATCCGCTTATCAGTCAAGTCCTATGATGTGCGACGTGCTCTGTCATACTGCTCAAAATGATTCTTAGATGCAAAGAAGAGTTTTATCTTTCATTTCTATTTTATTAAAAACAAAAATCTCGGTGATTGAAATATGAAACTCAACGTAATCCCGGTCGTTATTAACAAGAATCATTTTTCTAATACCACCTACTTTTGGATTCATTTCATTTAATCCTTCTTTCGAACATGCGCTCAAAGTTCATGTACTATTGTTGTTTGAGCAACATCTGTCTCTTCTCTACGATGAAAGCATGCAGGTTTTTTTGCTGAGTTGAGTGTGCGGATGCAATGAAATAAGAAAACAAATCTTAATCGTCGACGTCAATCTACAAAACGTTTTATTCTATTTAAATCTCTGATAGTGATTCAATGATAAACCAGTGCCGTAGCACAGAACCTATTGTTGATAAAACCATTCTCGGTGATCTTCAACGGTATGATTGTTGAAAACTTTTAGCAGATAAAAATATTCTCGATCGTAATTATAGTGAATTCGGTACTCCACCATCTTCTCAATTATCTAAAGTAGTTCGAGCAATTGAAAAATCAAATCCATTCATACTCGTACCGGTACACAAATACAATGACAGGACTAAACAATTATGTAAGTCAATGAATAACTCTTCTTTTCTATTCAATTATTTGTTTCCTCTTTCTTCAAGTCTTAGATTCTGGACTAAATGAACTACAAATAAGGCGCATAAAAAATATTTCTCAAAATATTTTACGCCGATCATTATATGGCGTGTTATTTTTACAAGATGGGAAGGTATATTGTTTAGGATCTTTAGGCAAATATTTCTTTTTGCTTGAAAATAGTTCTTTGCAAAAAAGCCAAACAGAGTGAATATTCGGAATACTATCATATCTTATTCAACATTAAAACCCGATGGAAATCTAGAAAGTCCATGGGATTCAGTTGTATATGCTACAAAGAGATGCATAGAATATCGGAATAATGACGATGACGATTGGCAATTATTTGATATGGACCAACATATTGATGATAATGAACGTTCACACTATTTAGAATGTTTAGTAAAATATTTATTCCCTGTCGGATTGGTTCAATACACCGGTCTATTTATCATACGTTTAAAACCAAATATTCAAATTCGAATAGCTAAAACGTATTCAAATTTTGTAAGCGTCCATTCGTCATGAAAATATATGCTAGAATATTTATATAGATGCGTGGAGATTGGCTTCCATTAAATGTAAAATACAACCAACACAAGTTTTATAGACTGTATCCATTTATCCAGTAAGCGTACGAATTGAAGTTAAATATTTCTTTTTGCTTTGCAATTTTTAGATATCTTCAACAACATCCTGATTTTGCATGATATGGAATCGATATTTAATCCAGAAAATTAAGTGTGTCAATGTACTTCCTTTTAACTTAATAAAGAAACGACCTACGGATTTGTTTTTCAATTGCGAAGTACTGTTGACATACTGGAGAAATGCATACACAAAATATCAATCGCTGCTATAGCCTTTGGCAGTTCATCTGTATTTGATAAATTGCCTTTCTTTCTCTTGAACTGTTCGACTTTGAAGTATCGGTATACGACTATAAGCACTTCAAACTGCAAACGAACACTTCGTGAGAAAGATGAAATAAGAAAAATTCAATTATAATTGCATGCAAGTGTCACTTTCTTTCTATTTCATAGTTATTTGAGTTACTCATTTTAATTGCCGCTGTTTTACCCACGGTATATATAGTGGGTGATTCATTAGCAATGCTTCAATTCGAATTTTTCACGTCTATTTACATTTTCAAGGCTCTTCTTACGATTCTGTATAAAACTATGTAAGAGCGGTATATTTTCAATGATACGACCTCTTCCGCCCTATGCTAATTTTCCTAATAAAAATCCAGATTATTCAATATTTCTGTTGCGCGATTTTACCTGAAACATTGTTCCGCATATTTGATAGCGGTAGAACGATCATATACTATTATTAAATATTATTTTTCAGCATAAATTCCTCACAACCTATCGTTCCCTCATAATCGGAATCTTTTTATTAGAAAAATATCAGACCTTGAGGCCGACGTGTGTTCTTCATTCTGTTTTTGATTGTAATATAGAAACAGGAACGCTCACAGAATAAAAATAATTAGTAGTCAGTGTCAGCCTCCTTTCTAAAGTTTCATAATAATGTAATCAACAACTGTTCCATGCTATAAATGCTTGTTCAGTAGATCCAAAACTGAATCTGGCATGAATACATTTTCATTAGAGAATGTTGACATGACATAAGTTAAATAAAGAATTTTCGGACACTAACGACCGCAATCATTTTCATGTTTATTCCTACAGCTACTCTCGTTTCGATAGAAAAAAGAATGATTCTACTCCCAATTCAAGATAATATTTTTTGTTTAGACTATCGAATGATTGCATACGCTTCCCTGGTGACCTTGTCCTACTTCAAACACACCTTTTACACTTGCAAATTGGATTTCATAAAAATAATTTGTTTGTTTTTTTCCTTTCAAATCGAATAAATCCGTAAAAGGAATGAAATCGCTTGGTATATACAGTGTTTCGTTATTTAGTGAAGAATACAAATAGAACTTAATTTCGTCGCTTCATGCAAAGAAAAACATAAATGGTGAATTGTATTTTTCTCATTGGCGACAGATGACTTTTTACCAAGTCGACTGGATTAATTGTTTAATGTCTTTTCGAAATGCTTTCGATATTGCAAAAATATATAAAAATGTCAAGCCGAATCGAGTAGATGCAAAAATGATGCTATCGATATGAGAAAATTTTCTATTCGAATGCGATCGATACTTTCATTGGCACCTATATAAGTTGTGATAGCCGTTTCCAAAATAATAAATGGATAGGGAAATAATGTAGCCAGATTAACAGCTACTTCAAATATACTCATGAGTATTGATGGAATGAAAGAGGTAAACATGAGTACATAGGTATAAAACGATATATAATAAAGGTCAACTAGACTACAGCGACCATTATTAATTGTTATGACAGCAAGCATATGTACTGGCATTATATGCCAACTAGCACATGTGCTGAATATTCAGTAGTTCGCTGTCTGAAGGATCGATTCATAAGGAACGTCCAGTATAGTAGATTTTTCTGAAAGTAATTATGTTCTAGATTAATTCAATAATCGAGATCAATCTGAAAATGACCCAGATGAGTTTTAAATCCGAGATTAAACTTCAATCGGTCTTCTCAATAAATATTAATCTGTAAGTTGCACTTTTCGTTCGTTAAACGTATGAAATAAAAATATATTTGGTGAAATACTTGCTATGTACGTACATCGAAATCGAACGAGTAGAATATTTTGCATACCAACAGCTCTAGAAAATCTAACGGTGTCCATGTACACCTAGTCGCTAATAGTTATTTCAATATTTAGGTTTTTATTCGAGTAAAACTGATTTTTAAATCAAGCTAAGCATGAAAATTTCTCTAGAAGGCGTTTAAAAATAATGGATGTCCCAGGTGAAATTGCACTAAATCATGGTGTCTTTATCTCGTACTACCTTTGCCTCAAAATGTTTTCTTAGAAGGCGAAAAGAGAGGCAATTTAATGCTCTTCAGCACTGTCGACTTTGTTTTTCAAACAAGTTTTTTTTGTCGTCACCAAATTTCAAACATTTACGTCTAATTACTCAATCAGTCAACTACGATGGTCAAAAGAGCACAAAGGTGGGAATAACCTTTTTATAATTAAAATTCCCCTGAGTGTTCCACTATCTCACACGATTCTCCAAAAGATTCTGCATCTTCCGATAGTCGATTCAGAATTTTAGAAAAAGAATAGGAAATCACCGAATAAATCCTTTCTTGAAAAGACAAAATGCAATTGCTCTTTTTTAGTGCGAAAAATCGAAAATGTTCCCAGTGCTCTGTTAAGAATTAAATTCTACGTTCGATGACATAGTAATCAATCTTTCATAAAGTAAAACGCGTTTCTCCGAAACAGCAGTAGCAGAAAGCTTGAAAAGGTGCCAGGAGATAAAAGCACTATGAGTTAGAAATAATCATACAGGATCAGCTTCTTACCCTTCCCTTTCACCTGAACGTCTTTTGTGAATCGTCCGGAATTTTAGTGATGAACTGAGCATAGGAATGCATTGTTGATTGCTAGCGATAGATGCCCATACAAGATACATCGAACAAGATTTTTGATGATGTTTACCAAAAACGATGCTTATAAATGTGTTACGAATAAAACCGAAAATTAAAAGAATGATATTTCCACAACGAGTAAATTCCGTTTGAATGATTGGTAATATTTCAGTTGGCATGACAAATTTTTACGATTAAGTCGGTTTTATTTTTCTCTTCTTGTCTTTATATGTTTAAATGATGATTTCTGTTCTAAATATGTAATAATGGATATCTGCCTTAAAATTTCTATCAGATTAACTTTACCTTATAACTATATCCATGTAGAGATATTAATCTTACCTTAATAACAAGTTTTAGGGATATGCTACGTAATTATCAAAGAAAAATATATTCATTAGAGGCTTATCCACTGACTGTTTCACGTTGAAATATGAAATAAAAGCCGCAAGTCAGATTTTGATGGCCTCTTACATCGTTCACACCTATTTTCTTTTATGACTTTTGCTAGTGGCACAATGATTGACATAGTCTTATACAACACCATACGGGACAGATGTTTTTCCAGTCGAAGAAAAGAATCTTCATATTATATTAAAATATTTTTGAACTTTTCAGGTGTCACGATCTACGGAGAGCTCCGTTTAGTTTATACTAATATAGAATACAAAGATTTATATTAAATTCATTTACTACAAAAATAGGGTCGTTCTGTAAAATTTCTAAAATCTCAAAAACAAATGTAAAATAATCAATTTTGACCACGTGTTTCTTGCTTTTTATCAATATTATTTTCAGTATATTTGTGACATCGATAGAAATAAAAGACTTGAGTCCACTAGCAAACACATTAACCTCGTAGATTTTTCATCAGTTACAGATACGGTACATATTTTAGTATTCGAATTTTAAACGTCTAAGACGAACAAGTGGTAATGAGTGCTTTATAGTTCATAACATAATTATTTTATGAACACACAAAACTACATAGTAGATAATGAGATGTTTAATAAATCGCTGTGATTATGAAGAAAGAAAAAAATTTTTATCATTTACTACTAAGCATAAGAAAAACAATGACAGGTATATTTTCACCTATCAAATTTAATTATAGCAATTTTAAGCTAGAGAATTGAGCCTTTAGGAGATGAAAGCCTTATATTAGATATATACATTTAAGATCATTTTACTACTCTCATTGTAATGCGATAGCCGTTAGTTTGAATTAAAAAGCCATGAACCAGCAGGTGAACTTCCACTCTGTAATTCTTTTATTAATATGCAGCTATTGTCTTTTTTATTTTTCTACATTATAGCTTTGAGACTTGACCGCAAAGAAGAAAAAAGTATAGCTCCGTTCATCGATTAGCGTATAGCAATTAATCATAGTAATGTCATAGATTGTATCAAAGATTATTTTTCCAAAGCATAAACGAACATTATTCTTGCGTTCTTTTAAAAAAAGTTAGATTAACCTTTGCTAGTCGTCTCGGTCATCGATTTTGAATGCAAAAGAATTGATTCTCTCAGTTCATCAGCACATGTCGCCGTGTTTTTTTGTTCATGCATTCTTTCATTTGACCTGATCATCGCTTCTCTCTCATTCATTTTAACATATACCTGCTACATTAGCGCTCTCTACCGTTCTGTCAAGTATTCATCTGAATGAGTAAAGGTATAGATCGATCAATAATGACGGTTGACCGATAGCTGTTTTACCTGCGGTGACTCATTCTCCCTAGACTACTTATTCACATACACTTTAACGGTCAAAAATTGTCTGATTAAATTTTTAATATTAGAAATTCAAACGAGTTTGCTCGAGGCCATACCAGGTAATGCATGGCGTCATTGCAACTCGTTATCATCCTATATTTATCTTGCTGGTGTCAAGCTACTAAATTACCAAATCTTGTTGGTGATACTATTTTAACTCGCCTTGAAAGTCCCTATGATGCTGCCGGCGATACAGTTATTCCCTACGATTCAACAGTTACAATTGAAAGTGGAACAACATTAAGATTTCCACGTGGTTCTCAACTTACAGTTCGCGGACGACTAATAGCAAAAGTAAATATTCTTATTTGTAGTAATTAATTCATATTTATCTAAATAATTAGGGTACACCTGATCGACGAATTATATTTACTAGTTCAACAAGTGCACTATATCAGCATCAACAGCAGAGTCATCCAATTTCGGGTTCGAACATTCGATTTCGTCTCGTCGACGGTTCGAATATTCAAAATGGTCTTTTACAAATGTATTTTAAAAATCAATGGCGTCATGTTTGTTCAGAATTCTATCGGTAGATTTATTTAGAAAAAAAAAACAAGATATTTTTATTTTATAATCTAATTTTTAATACAGATGGTTTGATTACGATGCAACATTAACATGTCGAATGATGGGTTTTCGAAATGGTAGTGTCATACCATATCGCATAAATGGTAGTGAACCTCCGTGGTACGGTTTACAAATTGATCATCCAGCATGTCGACCGAATAGGGATGAACATTTACTCGATTGTCCTGGTGTACGTACACCACCTCGACTTGGCATTCATATATGTGGTAAATAATTGAATGAAATTTAAAATTAATTCCTTTAACTACTAACAATTTACTATTATAACAGCTTATTTATTCGATGAATTCAGTAGAAGAGTCTTGCGATATTTGACATATGTATAGAAGAGATTATCAAGGACATTCAAGATTGAAATAAAAATAGTTCATGCTTATCCAAGGATTAGCTGGGGGAAAAGTGAATATTTTAAGGAAAGACAGCTCTTACGTTGACAATCATGTTAGAAAAAATTGCTCAAGCTTTGTTTCTTCTTCTTTTTTTTCTCAATTAATCTAGCTCAACTTATTCAGTAAGATAACTAATATTTGCACTGCTCGAAAATTTGCTTTATGTTTTCCGCATGCACGCTTTCTCTGATTTTTGCTTGCTTTCATTATTGTATGGCTTAATTCGTTGTTTTAAAACTGTTGCTGTTGTTCATAAACAAATTTAGATGATAAACAATATGTTCGTCTGCAATGTGATGGATTTTTCGATCCATTGGTTGTTCTCAACTGGGGTGGAATTGTATTCGAAAGAAGATTTCAATCGAATCACCTATCCGATATTCCACATCTGTCCGATTCGGCATCGCCATTATTCAATAGTCTTCATCAACAACCATCTATACTTCATTATGTAGATATTTTACATGCTGGCTTAAGACCAGAACAAACAACACGATTCTACGCTGAACGTCAAGCTGCTGTGACTGTTTTCGATAATTTAATTAATCCAATCTTTGATAATATTACAGTGCTTTATTCTGCATCGGATGGAATGAATTTTTCTAATGTTGGAAGCTCGGTTCGATTACGAAATTCAATATCAGCTTATAATCGAGGTATAAAAAAAAATTTTTTTTTAGTAGCAACGAAAAGAACTACTTTTCTATTTATTTTTTTTGTGACTTTCTAGGGCATGGAATTACTGTCACAAGTCGCTATGGAAATGTAACTCTCGATAATGTTTATATTCATGATAATGGTGGTGATGGTGTTAATTATGCATTAAATAACACAGAATGGTCAGTTCGAGAACAAGAAGAGAGTCCGCAACGACTTTATAAACCATTCTGTGAAGCAGCTGATACAGTCGAATTTCCAAATTATTTTTCCTATCGACCGCAGGGCGCTGGAACTTGTTGTACACAGGTAGAATGAAACAATCGAATTCTTTTTTTGAATTTTAAATTTTATTTTAAGACTTTTTCTTCGATGTACAATACACGTTTAACGCTTCATTTTCAATCAGTATTTGTTAATGACAATCGAACACGTTTTCGTGTTGAAATTTATGATGGAAAATTTGATGTTATGCCATTATTAGCCAATATAACATTTAATCGAGGAATAGAAAGTTTATCATCCTATTCAAATGAATTACTTGTTCGTTTATGTCATTCATGTGATAATGTTCGCAGTCGTTCATGTTGGAATCAATCCGATCGAATAGAACTCTACGTTGTTAATGATATCGGTAAATATTCTTTTGTAATAAAAAAAGCGAGTTATGTAATCACAGAAATAAAAACTTACGTGCCAGATCAAAGATTTATTTGCGTATTTGTTTAACTAGCGGATGTGCCTGAGTATGTGTCTATTGACAAAAGAACGTGTTTACAGGAAGCGAACAGTGATGGTGATAATCTCACCGGTTATTTTTTTCGTACAGAATGCTTCTCTGATTGTAAAACGGAGTTGTTCGGCAAAGATCAATCGATTTCTATTTTTCCAAAAAAAGAAAAGTATCGTCTGACCGGATGTGTCAATAAGGATTGATATAGTTCCTTAGAAAATTTAAGGATGACGTTAAAACTGAAAATGTTATGATTATGAATATTTTTTTTTCTATAGGTCGCGATGCCGATGTACATATATGGAATAGTCGTATTGTAAATAATTCGTTGAATGGAGTTCGCACTGTCAATATACGTAGTCTTGTTGAAATCAATCAAACATCGATCAATCATAATCAACGTCATGGCCTTGATATTGATTCAGGCGCAGGTTTGCAATTTTAGTTTTTTCTTTTCATTTCACTATTTCGATTATTCATAGGTGCCCTATGGACCTATCATTCAAGTTTTAACTCCAATAACGAAGATGGCATTCATATTAGTTATGATGGTGGTGAACGTCGTCTATACTATTCCGATATTTCATTTAATAATCAACATGGTATTTCTGTACGGCTTGAATCAGCACCAGCCGGTTCACAATTATCATATCTTCAATTTCCAACATATGCTTATCGTCAAATAACTTTTATCAATGGCACATCTATTCGATCGAATGGTTTTTATGGTTTATGGCAACGTGCTACATGCCATCCAGCACTATTCTATATAAATGGTTCATTATTTGAACGTTCCGTTTATGATGCGATTCGCTTTGATGCCTGTCAGCATGAATGGCGCCCTCGAAAAGTTATCGACTATCAATTTCGTTCTCCAATGGCTCCGTTTGACAGTTTATTGCCTCCACCACCACCGCCCAGTATTATCTATCAAGCACCGATTAACATCTATCCACAATATCCACCATGGATACCTGTTGCTTTATTATATGCTAATGAAACAGGCAACACCGTACTTAATGTTATGTGGAATCGATTTTTAAATAATAAACGAGTTGGTTTGCGTATAAATCCTGTGCAAAATATTCTTGGTGACATAGCAAATAATTCTTTTATTGGACATGAGAATGGAGCTTTGTTAATTGTTGGTAATAAATCAAATTGGAATGAAGATGTTTATTTGCGTAATGTTACATTGAGAATATTGTTTAATAATTTTACAAATAATAACGGCAAGAATTTTATTGTTTCACTGGATTTAAATGAATTATCACCGTATCAAACAATATTATTTATGTACAATCGTTTGATGAATAATAATATAACTTCAAAAACGAACCAATTTTTAAATGCACGTTCACGTATGCCGGGTATATTAACTGTTGGATCGAGTCATATTAGAATAACAAGAAATATCTTTGGAAATAAACAAAGTCAATTTGATATTGTTAGTCAATTGACAAATTCGAGTGCAATTATTAGAGCCGATATGAACTTTTTTACATCGATTTATCCACCGCCGGTTAGCGTGGAAAAAGTATCACTCAATCCATATGAAAGAAATCAACATCTACAGGTATTACCATAAGATTTCTATATCTTTTTAAAGGCAGAAATATCCTCTTTCTTGTAATACGATAGTACTATTGACATTTCATTTGCTTGGGCAGACATTGAGTTATTGATTTAAAATTCATAAATTATAAAATTTTCCACTTAACATTAACTCTTTCTTTTTAGTCTGCGGTACATAAGTATCAATTATATCAAAATCAACAAATTCCATTACAACAAAAAGCTTCTATACGTCGTATACACAATCGTACACGTCATCGACGACAAGTACAACTTCAACCAGTTCCTCAAATAAGTTATAGTTACCTATCCGAACCATATGACGTTCGGACAGATTTTTTCCCACCGGATTCTGCTTTTCAACGTCCCTATGCAGTTCCTCAAACAGTTCAATACTATATGCCAGACAATCGAAATGAAATCTTATCGGTTCCATCGATAAATAAATCTATGCTTCTTTCGTCGACAAATAATGATTGGCCATACTATGCTTCACCAGCATCACAAATTCCGTATTACTATTCACTTTATTACGATCGCCCGGAATTATGTTTTTCTCAATGGCCAAATATTCGTGAAAGAATATTTGATCAACATAATCGATCTAATCTAGCTCCGATCATATGGTATCCATTTTTATGTAGTGATCGAAGCATAACAACAGAACTTTGGCATTGTCAATTGCCGAACTGTGGTTTCGAAACAACGAGTTTTCGTATTGATCCATTAACATCAACGATAGGTGGAATTATTGATACTGACTATAGTTTATCTCCAGGTCGTTATACGGTTACGAATGATATTGTAATTAAACCCGATAAACGTTTAACTATACAAAGCAGTCAATTAGAATTTTTAAATGGCATCGGAATTTTCGTTCATGGAGAATTAATTATTCAAGGTGTTGATGGTTCACCAACTCGTTTAGATTTATTTAATAATAAATCTTCAACGAGTCTCTTAGTTAACCAACAAAAACAACAAGAACAAAGTCAACGTGAAGTTATGTTAATCGATGGACCGACTATTTACGAAGGTCGATTATTTGTTACCAGTCAAAAAGATGGCTCCGGAACTGTATGCGATCACGGTTGGACAAAGGAAAACTCTATACTTGTGTGTATGTCATTGGGTTTTATACATGATCCAAACGAGAGTTTATATCCAATGATGAATTTAAATCACACGATTATCAACGATCCAATTATATGGAGTGAAGTTGCTTGTGACTTACATCATGATGAAAATCTTGAACAGTGCAGAAAAGAAACTGTACATACATGTGATCATATAGACGATGTTTGGATTAAATGTTTACCTTCGTCATGGGCTGGTAAGTGATTTCTATTCGGCCATTGTCGACTGATTTTTATAAACCCAAGTTACAGGCGAATGATGAGCTAAAATTTTAAAATAACTTTTCATTTTAGGTGTTCATATCTATCCAACACAAAGTAAAACTCATCTCGAATTCGTTCATTTCGATTCCGCTGGTCAATATGATGTTCACAAAGATGAAATACACGCAGGTTTACACATCGATTTACTTTCACATCCGTGGAATCTTTTAAAAAATTTAACCTTTACAAATAATATCATTGGCTTACAAATAAATCATATTCATCCTTTGAATTATGATTATTCAATTATTCATCATTCGTCATTTCAACACAATTATTATACTGGTGCTCTATTACGTTCAAGTTTTTTTAATTTTTCTCATTGTACATTTACACATAATATCTATTCGGCAATGAAATTCGATGCGTCCTATTCCTATACTGAACTTGAACAATTACGAATTAATCTTGCACGAACACAAACAACAGTTCATTCACTTGATTTATTATACGATCAATTTTATGAACTTGAACGAAATAAATTTGCTTTTATAACCACATCCTTCGGTGGCTATAACGCAGAAGATAATATTGTTTTTAATACATTAAATATTCGTACAGATCCAGCATTTATTCTTGTTATTGACCTTATCGATTATAATCCGCTTTCGAATTTAAATGAACAATTACTTATATGCGAAGTTGAATGTCATCAACGTCTTGGTCTGACACAAAGTTTATCTTATAAAAAATGGTCATTAGCAAACGATCGAGATCTATTCCCATTGATAACATCTTATTCAAGTTTACAACTTCATTATCGTCTCTATCGATATCGTTCAAGTCGTTTAACATTTATTATCCATAGTGTTCCGGCGCCGATATTTATTCAGGGGAGATTTCTATCGGATATATCAATTCGATTTCATCGTTGCCTTTTCTCCTACAATCACCATGACATCGTTCATTATTTGAATGATCGTGAAAAAACAAATAATCAATACGCATTAACCAATCAATTAAAAACTGATATTGAACGGTTAATCGAACAATTATTATTAGGTCCAAATGCTGTAAATAATAATGATCCATCATTGAATATTATTGAAGAAGACGAAAGACATAATCGTGAAGAATTCAAACAAGAAGAACTCCTAGATAAACAACTAAATCGTCAAATAACAACGATTGATATAAAACGACGTTATAAAAATTCAACAATACAAATTGATGAATGTTTATTTGAACTTAATCAAAATCGAAGTATCTTAATTGAACATCAATCGAAAAAGCTAGATGCAAATCAAGTTGAACAAAATATACGATTTCTAATGAATGAAACTGTACAAGAAAGAAAACAATTTATTCCAATACAATTTACATGTAGAATTGATAAAACTACTTTTATTAATAATCGGCAAGGTGAGAAAAGTCTTTTCTATTAAAAGAGATGATGTATAGATGTCAGGAGATGAACATCAGCAATCGTTTTCTCCTAAAGAAATTTTACATGAGACAACATTTCCAATGCCTTCATTTGTTTTTAAATATTTTAGTAATCAATCTTGATGCTCATCCATTGATATTCTCCGATCGTCTTATTCGTTTTGAAATAACAAACACAAATTTTACTCACAATCACGATCTTTTATTAAATCTAACATTTCCTCGTTTATATCCATTCAACCGAACAATTTTTGATAGTCTCTCAATATGGCCTTATATTCCAACAGGTTCAATTCATACACGTTCACCATTGATCTATTCAGTTCCATCACACGGTGTTCGGATCTATAAAAATATGTTTCTTTCCAATGAATATGGTTCAATACGTTTAACTGGTTTTCATGCATCGTTTAATTTAACTTATTCACTATTTGAAAATAATCTCAATCAGCTAACATCTCTAATAGATTTACGTCAAATAGAAAAAGATTTTCTTATTAATGAAAATATATTTCTACGTAATCAAGTTCATAATTTACTTTCATTTGATTTCAATGGTCATGCACCATTTCATCACAATCTACTATATCAATCATCTATATTATTCAATCAATTTGTTGACAATAAACCATCACTGTTTACGAAATATCCCCATTTACCATCGTCGTGTATAACTTTAATTGGTTCACACAATGTTACAATACAAAGAAATTTATTTGAAAATATTCACTATAATTACGAATTAATTGCTGCACTTGTAACCGATACAATAAATACAACATTGGATGCAACTATCAATTGGTGGGGTTCAGATGTTGGTCAAGCTATACAAAATCGAATTTTAGATTTTACAAAACGTTCAGATCATGCCTATGTAAAATGGAATCCATTTCTTGCTTGTAGAGAATTAACATGTGCACAAATTCAATTGCCTATACAAACAATTTTACAGATGAATAGACCTTTGAGAGGCTTGATCACATCGAATACTATCATACATCGACGACGAGAACCTTATTTAATCAACGGTGATTTGACTGTTTTGCCTGGAGCAATATTAACTATTGAACCTGGTGTTGAACTTCATTTTGCACCTAATACGGGTCTATTAGTTTTAGGAAATTTAAACGCAAGTGGTACACCAAAAGATCCCATTGTGATGAGATTAGCAAATAAAGAGTTTGTCAATGAACAAATTGCCAATGGACACAATCCTTATCAATATCATTTTACAGATGAAGTTCCATTTTCAAAATATAAGGTAAGACAATACTGTATACTATCGTATTTTCGCCTACGTCCCGGAATTGAGTCTAGCGGTCGCTGGTCTCATTTGAACCGTCTTTAGTCTCTTCTAGTTAAACCGAACAGTTTTTCATATTATTTCCCGTTTAGTTTAATCCTCTCATCGATCGTTTACAAATTCGTCTGGATATTGGTCGAACTGCTAATGAAGGTTTTCTTCAAATTTACAATTGGACACGTCGCGATTGGTCTTACGTTTGCCACGATACATTTCGTCAATTATTTTCTTACCGTTTAATATGTCATCAACTTGGTTTACCATGGAGAAATGTTCTCGCTCATCCGGATTCATTCTATTTATTTGATTATCAAAAATTACCACTCTGGCAAGAAACAATTGATTGTTCAGGCAATGAAGCAGCAATATCATCATGCTCGTTTACAACTGAAAATAATAATACTTGTTCGAAATTATTCTATATATCCTGTTATGATGATAATCTTCTTTATACAGTAAATTCAAATGTTCAACCTGATTTTTCAATTAATCTTGGTGGATATCCATTACCACATTCATCACCGTTCGTATTCGAGTTTTTTTCTTTTATTCCAAGTAAAAATTCTTGTTTTTCCCCGTAACTATCTTTTAGAACTTATGAAAGTCCACAATCCTGGAATGGTATTCGTTTTGCTAATAGCGAATATGAAGAAGATCTATCGTCCTTAGATTATACGAAACATGATCAATCTTTGCTTCGTTATGTTTTAATATCTGAAACAAGTGATTATCAACCAGCTATACAAACAGTTTACCGAACGCCAGCCATTGAACGTATACATATTGAACATAGTCGCCATATTGGCTTTGAATTTCTTCTACCTAAACAATCAATTTTATTTGGTTATAGTCGAATCACGAATTCATTAGATTTAGCTGTGAATGGTCTTGTTTATTATGGACAATCGACTCATGAAAAATCAACATTCGATTTATTATACGAACAAAATATCAATGGAAAACCATTTAGTTTATTGGATATTTGTAATGCACATCGAATTGTTAATATTAAATATCGTTTGATCACCTATTATAAATATGGATATGATTATCAAACATGTTCGAAATTATTTTGTTCAAATAATCCATATAAAATTGGAATAAGATTTTTTCAAGTAAGAACAACAAACAAATATCAGCTTAGAAATTTTATTCTTTCTCTTTTAGGCTAATTTATTGAATAGTACATATCAAAATGATTGGATTGAAATTCATCGTGTTACAAACGATGAAAATGGTCATGAGAAAAACGAATTATTAACCTATTTAACAAATGGTTCAAGTGATGCAGCATGGAAACATTTGTATAGCATTGGAAAAGGCTGTTTAAGAGTCACAATCTACGCATCGAGTGGAAGCAAAGCGCATGGTTTTACAGCGGAAGTGACACTCTATCCTGTAACACCATTTTGTAAGTGTAATATTTATTTTCATTTGTATTATGATTTGTTCTCTCTCTGTAGCTACACGAGAAATTGTGCATCAAATATCGGATAACGTCTTTTTGGGCAATCAACAAGGTGTATTAAAATATACATCGGCAGGCGAACGATCGGCGAATCTTTACTTTCAATCGAATACACTTCTTTTCAACGGTTATTATCGATACAATTCTTCATCCCCGCCAATAAATTCATTTCTTTTTCAAAATGCGCAACGATTTTACTTTGGAAATAATTGGCTAAGCAGAAATTTAGGTGGGACATATATACAATGTTATAGTCAATCGTTATCATCGATATTTAACGGTTATCTTTTTAATAATGTTTTCTATCGAAATAGGTAAATAATTTTATTTTCCGGAAATTTGTTATTTCGAATTTTTTCTTTATAGAAATGATTCAGTTCTTGCTTTTAATGGCATGGAAATGTCAGCATTTTGCAATTTATTTGCTATTCAAAATGCTATTATGTTCAATGATGCATATGATAGAGATATAATTCGTTTCGATTCAGTAGTGGCTAATTTCAGGTACGTAAATTCTATCGTCAACTTCGATTTATTGAAGCTTATCAGGAAGATTTCGACTATTCGGTTTTGTTTAATTTAGTCGTAATCAAGTCTATAATAATACTGGTGTTAATATTCTATCAATGGTTGGCTTTGAAAAAATAACTGCGCCGTTTCCAGCAGTAGAAATGAATTCATTTCGAAACAATCGTGCTGTTGGTCAACTAAATCAACAATTATTTGACCGGTTCGTTTTTTATTTACTTTATCACTAAATTTTCTTTTTTGTGCATTCAGAACGGGTGCTGTTATTGAAATCGGAAATCCAAGACAAATTTATATGTTTAATACATTCGATAATTGGGATAGTCGATATGAAGTTCGAACACGGTCACGTCTTTTGTATGAGAAAAAGAAAATTTCTTAATTTAATAATTCCGAAATCTTCTATTTTTAGTGAACCAAATCGATTAGAATCTCGTTCAGTGAATGCTTCATCAAATTTCTGGGGACGTATTGGTGATGTGGATGATATTGGTGCACGTATCTATGATAAATTTGATAATAAAACATTAATAGAAGTTAATTATTATCCACCTTATCTTGATTCAACTCGGCTTCGACAAGGTTTTTAGAATGAAAGTTAAAAATATTATTTTTACTGTTATTTATTTTTCTTTCAGGTAAATGTGACCCGGGCTGGACGCTGGATGATACCTTATGTTATTTTTATTTCGGCGCAATAACAACTTATCGTATTGCACAAGAAATGTGTTCGAGTGTCGACAGCCGAATAACACGACGTGATACACCATTGAATCGTCTTGTTATTCTACGTTCATTAGTACGAACATCACAATATCAAGGTATTAATAGTGATGCTGTACCATCGTCGGGTATTTGGCTGAGAAAAGATAATAGTGAATTTTGCCGAATATTTAATGATATGGAAACAATGGATGTTAGTTGTAGTTCAACAGCTGGATTTATCTGTGAAAAAGGTAATTCAATCATGAGATTGTTTCATAATTAGATAATATGTTCTATTTTTTGTAGAACAACAATTTGATGGTGCAAAATTAATCATTCGTGGCGACGTATTATTAGCTATCGTTGGTATAATTTTAATGCTTATATTAATACTATTATTTATTTGCTGTTGGTGTTGTAAATCGCGTCAACGTCGTAAAGATAATTTTCAACGACAAAATTCTCTTCGTCGTAGTGTTAAACATGAAATAAATAAACAATCGACATTATCATTACATAAAAGTAATGATAATACATTAGTCAAAAGTGCAACATTGTCAACGTTAACCAATGGTACAACAAATAAACTGCCGCTATCATCTCTATCATTATCAAGTCGTCCATTGAGTAGTGTAACAATGAATTCAGATAATGATCTATCAACAGCATCGCCGGTTCATCATGATTTTTCAATATTGAAATTAAATCATAATATACCAAAAGCATCAACACCAGCTTTAAGTGACGATGCTGGTTCACAACGAGCACTCGTGCTTAATTCTCATACAGATCAATCGAGTGTCTATTCAACAGCAACAGCAGATTCGGCAACATTATATCGAAGTCGACGACGATTTGAACGTATACAAACGCCTACAGTTCCACCGTCAGCGCCACCAGTTACCCATCGACGCTCATTACGAAATGTTAATCAACAAGATTCTTTAGCCAGTGTATCCACAGGTTCAGTTTCTCCGCCACCTGCCTATGTATCACCAGCACATCAACCACGTCGTTATCGCTCGGATCAATTACAACTATTGACACCGAATAATAATAAAAAAACCTATGCCATTGGTATACAAGTCGATTCACATTCACAAGCGAGTAGTCGTAGCAGTACACGAAATGAACCACCGCCACCGCTTGAAACTGATATTTAATAATGAATCTGTCAAGTCTTCGTTTTTTTTAAATTTCATTTTAATCTCTCAGGGAAAATTCTTCAGGTGCCATGCGAATACTTGTCAACAATATATATATATAAATATAGATAATCATGTACAGCGATCTGATAATGAAACAATAAGAAAAGAAGTATTTTTTTGATGTTGTTTTAGTAGCGATTATGCAACCCTTTTTGATTTTTTGTTTTCTATATTCTAGTTTTCTTTGTATATCATGTTTGAATGCGCTATCTTCTGATATTGTTGCTTTTTCGCTCTTTACATATATACCAAATAAATATCACCTAGACTTGATTGTCTCGCATCGAGACATGATTTCATTTTATTTTGATGAAGAACAAATTTCAAAATCGCAAAATATTACTTTATCTATTAGTAAATAGTTATATTAGAGAAGATTTGTATTTTAGAAGAAACAATGGCTTCTATGAAAATTGATCTTGAACGTGTTCACGCATTTCTTACGGAATTTCAGACAGTTAGTATATGATTTCTACGATATGTCAAATGTTTGAAGTATTTTTTTATTGCACAGACTGATTGTTCAATTGTTTTAGTTACATCAGGTGGCACTACAGTACCATTAGAAAAAAATACAGTTCGTTTTATTGATAATTTCAGCACGGGTCAACGTGGCGCTGCTTCTGTTGAATATTTTCTCGAGCGAAATTATATTGTACTTTTCTTCTATCGTCTATCGTCAACATTACCTTATCAACGACATATTAAAAATATCTTTGAAGAATCATCACAATCAAATCAAGATGTTTATCTCGATCAATATCATAAACATCAAAAATCACTTCTTTTAATTCCTTTTCAAACAGTAGCCGATTATCTCACTGGTCTTCAACAACTTTGTTGTTTACTGAAACCTTTTGGTCGATCCGCATTAATTTATGCATGTGCTGCTGTTTCGGATTATTACATACCCGATGATGAATTAACAGAACATAAAATTCCATCGGGTCAAAATGAACTTATCATTCGATTGAAATCTGTACCTAAATTATTAGGTGCTATTAAAGGGGAATATGCACCCAATGCATTTGTTATTTCATTTAAATTAGAAACAGATGAAAAAATACTTGAAGAAAAATGTTTGCAATCAGCCGATAAATATAACCAAGATATTATTATTGGAAATATGTTAAAAACACGTACACATCAAGTTCGAATATTTGAACGTATGGAAAAACAGTGGACAATAATTAATCGACTACAGAGCAATAGTGAAGAAAATGAAATCGAATATCATATTATTGAATTTTTATGTAATAAACATCGAATTTATCAAAACAGTAACCAATAAATTGACTTGATTTTGCTTTCAAAGATAGCAAAGAATTGTGAAAATCTCCTGAAAAGAGTATATCTAATAAATTTGTGTTTATCTTATACCATAGTGTCTCAACTTATTTTTCGCTTCATTCAAAATTGGTTGGAAAATAAATGTAAAACCATTGATCAACTTGTTAATTTTATCTAACTTTTAGAAATTTGAGATAGAAAAGAATAAATTCGGATTAGAAATGATAAAAACAAGATGAACATTAAAATTATCTTACACATTTGATGACGGCTTCTCAAACTATGTTATTCATATAAATAACGCAAGCTTTTTTTTGTCTTCATAACGAAATCATATAAATGATTGTTGATCAATATTAACTAATTGAAAGGGAAGAAACAAAAGAAAATTCAATTCTATGTCAATAATTAAAATTTTAGTCAATGATGAAATTTTGTGTTTGAATCCCTCTCAATGGATAAAACATTATAATCTTTTCAAACATGATCGGCGAATTATTTAACATTGAGAATACACGCTTTTTGTGTTGCTTTTCCTTTACAATTGTATAACTTCATGTTGATTGCTCTTGAGTACAGCAAAAGCGTCATCGAATGTAAAGTTCCAAAAGCATTTTTTTATAGCCATCATCCTACTTGATAAGACTTCAGTAGCCTTTATTGAAATCACAGTAGATATCAAACAGAAAAAAAGATATGACGAAAGTCAGTTTTTACTAATGATAAGCTTCGAATCAAAATGTAAAGGTGTCTCAAACAAATTTACCTGAATATTTTTACGCATTGATAAATCATCGAGAAAAAGAAGTTATTTTTTTCTTAAACGAGAGATAATGTAGCTTTCAGAGTAAAGTATCAGTAAAAAATGAAACACTAGTAAAGTAATTTGCTTGTTTTCGAGCAAAATAAAACAATGCTGCGACAAATAATTATTTCTTGATTGGTAAGATGTTAAATAACAAAAATCAAACAGTACGATTCCGGATAATTCCATTTAGTTCATAGTTATGCAGTCATCATTTCCTCACAAATATTGCTCGAATGTAATTTTGACAACTCTACCATAGATGACCATTGTTTTACGAATGCTGTGTTAGTTGTTACTAATCTTGGTCCTAGTACCATCGACTTTAGTCCACCTGTTGCTCCTTTATCAGATGTAACATCAATTAATGAGATAAACTACTACTATTACTTGTATTTTCGGTTGGTTATCATTTACCACAAATAGAAATCCACAGACACATCTATACATCATATCCACACTTGTGGTGAATAAAACAAATATGACCCATTCTGGTGACCAAATAGGGATTTTTGATTTAGGGATTTTTTTTATACAATATCTTGTTCAAGTCACAACCGAACAAGGTCCCAGTTAGGGGTTCATCAATACCAGTATACTGGGTACTGGTAACACTGGTGACCAGAATCATCTCTCCGAGTTTCTAATAAGAAGA
Organism: Rotaria socialis; assembly: GCA_905331475.1. Lineage (NCBI taxonomy): Eukaryota > Metazoa > Rotifera > Eurotatoria > Philodinida > Philodinidae > Rotaria > Rotaria socialis. The sequence goes on along the minus strand of CAJNYU010004529.1, from coordinate 14,169 downwards.
ATTACATTTCGAAATGATTCGAATGAATATTGAACATGTATGATTCTGGTAACCACAATCAGCTCTAAGAGTTTCTGATAAGTAGAATTACGTTTCGAAAGGTGATTCTGGTAACCAGAATCATACATATTCGATATCTATTAGAATCGTTTCGAAAAGTAATTTCGCTTATCAGAAACTCTTAGAGCTGATTGTGATTACCAGAATCATACATGTTCAATATTCATTCGAATCATTTCGAAACGTAATTCTTCTTATTAGAAACTCGGAGAGATGATTCTGGTCAACAGTGTTACCAGTACCCAGTATACTGGTATTGATGAACCCCTAACTGGGACCTTGTTCGGTTGTGACTTGAACAAGATATTGTATAAAAAAAAATCCCTAAATCAAAAATCCCTATTTGGTCACCAGAAGGGGTCATATTTATTTTATTCACCACAAGTGTGGATATGATGTATAGATGTGTCTGTGTATTTCTATTTGTGGTAAATGATAGTCATTCCCTGATCCCTACGACTGCGCTTCTCTCTCTCTCTCAGGCAAAATCTTTGATTCTTATCTCAGCTGCTTTATTATTCATAAATAGATCTTGAACGAGTGCCATTAGATCTTGGTCTGGCTCGATTGGTTGTCCTTTAATTTCTTCGGGCAAACCGCAGCTGCCCACTTGACATGGTGGATCAAGTCCATATAAACCCAAACAACAGCCCCATATTAATTTTGGTAATTCCACAGATCTACCACTGTTGCTTGTTATCAATTTAAATTTTTGCGTCATTGTTTGCGCTTGTTCACGAGTTAATTTGCAATGGTTATTCGCATCATAGACAAACGCATCATGATAATGGCAATTGCCATGATTGGTCTTTGATGGTATGTAGTTTTGTTGACATTTTGGACATTTCTTGACTGAATCATTATCAAGACGTTTCTTTTCCTCTTCGAATTTCTCTTGTTCTTCTCTGCTCGTCTTTTTGAAATCAATATCTTCAATGAAAAGATTGCGTAGAAATGAATTCTTAACTATCATCACCACCCATTTCTCTTTTGGCTGAGTGAAAATTGATGGCTAAAAGAAAATTTATAATACTTCTGCTGCATCAACGGAAAGAATTTTTTGCATTACTGTTTTTTCTCTTAAAAAATAACTTACATCGTCAGTAGCTTGTTTTTGTTCAACAACAGCGATNGGTCATATTTGTTTTATTCACCACAAGTGTGGATATGATGTATAGATGTGTCTGTGGATTTCTATTTGTGGTAAATGATAGTCATTCCATCTAAAAACCAAATTGCCTCGATATGTTCCAGATGACCAACAGTTTGTGGGGTTTCTCAAATGCCTGGTTTTGTAGCTAGTCAAAAAGACTATCGAAAGGTAAAAACCCGAACTCGATAGCTACTACTATTGATGATTTATTATGAAAATACTGATGCCTGTATCTATCATATATCTCTTATAAATTCATGAGGTTGCTTACGATCGTAATCCTGCTAGATACAAACGCAAAACCATTCAAAAATAACTGTTCTTATCCAGTTTTCGAAGCTGAACACGAAGCTGAGCTCTATTTCTGTGATCTCTAAAGATATTATATCCCACTGAGAGTAGAGTCAGTGATCACTGGATAGAGTTGCATACAGTGTGGTCCATGCTAACTTAGCATGCCTGTATTTTCTTTTTTTGATTCTTTGATTTAATCGTTGGAAAACAGCAGATAATAAATAAAATATTCGAAACAAATTTTATAGAATTCAATCTACACATCATAGGTGTTCATAGGACAAGTTTTATTACAGTACTCTGCAAATTAAGAAGAATAATTTGGCGTGAGTGTGGACGTGAGTTTGACTGTAACTGATGGTGACTTTTCCGTGTTTTGAAAACGGTTATATCCATACCCACACCCAAGAATTTTCTCTCTTTATGTTGATCATGGTCTTTTTTCTTCTTGTGAATGTTAAAGATCAAGCACTCAGCATAGATCTAAATAATCCAAATAGCAAAATAATAAAGCATAACAAAGATAAATTTTCGCCGTTGGTTAGCCTGCCGTCGTATCCTAAACGACGATTGATGTGAGCGTCCCCACTATAGATAAAGCGCATATCTTTGGATTTTTCGTGAATGTATTTGATCACTTGTGTCATTGACTTTCCGTCATAAGTTGAGCAGTGTTCGAAAAGATCAGTTACAGTTTGGTCAAAACCTAATTCGAGTAGTGCAATTACTGCTTCAGCATGCCGTTTAGTATTTCCTGTGCCACCTTTACCATACGATATCAATACATTGTTTGCTTTGAAAAACTCTGTAGAATTGCGAGCATTTATACTACGCGGACATCCATAGGTAGACAGTATACCAACAAGAGCTTCCGGACCAAAAAGACGTTCAGTATTAGCTATCAGATTAAGAAAATAAGCAGGATTATAGTTTTCTTCACCAGTCGTACCACCACCTGTAATACGCATCAAGATATAGTTTTCGTTTTTAGCCAACATGGTCCAATGGCTGTTTGTTACTGCATATTGAGGCGTAGTTCCGTAAGTAGCAATGATTCTTTTCAAATGAGAATCATTCCGCATTATTGCATTTATCGAAGTACCAGTCGCAACAGTAAGATGATGTCCTGGGACCGGAGGGTCTATATTAAATTGATTTTTTAACTTATTAGTCAGATTTCGATAGAATGTACTCTTTTTTGCTGTACCAAACTTGAATTTAGCTTTATAACCTGGGCTTAAATGCAAATGAGAGGCATAAATGAACTGGCCACTTTCTGTGACTATTCCAGCTAGGCGAGCTTTGCCAGAAAGACTTTTATCTTCAGCGAAAAGAATGCGCGATATATGTTGTTTTAAACATTGACCACCATTGTTCATAATAATGTTCTCTTCAATACATTGAGCTTCGAGAAATAAATTGCCATCAGTTGGGTATCGAGTTGCTTGAACAACATTTTTCTTTTGTTCACCAAAAAAAAAACTCTTATCATGATCATCAAGGGGTTCAGATTCGATTCCAACAGTTTCTTTCATTAGTCGATTTTCAGCGCGTGTTGCTTCGCTTCCCTCTTGAGTCAAGTCCACATGAATGGAAATAGATTGCTTTGGGTCTCTGTTAGCATTACTACTGAGATTCACTCCGATAACATGTTCAATTCGATGAAGTAAATCTTGTGAAAGTGCTGACTCCAGACGATTAAGATCGTGTTCAGTCATAAGACCGAATCGATAGCGTACAGCTTGCCACAACCAATTGAACTCATTTCGAAGATAAATATTCAATTTCTCTGGAGTAATACTAGAAAATTTCATATCGATTTTTCGAAAATCAGGGTGCAATGCTTCTTCTATCGGACAACCCATGACACTGCGCACTAAAAATGGCCACATTAATGCGTGTCCTGTTAAATGTCGGTCTGCATTTAAAGCTGTTCCATGTCGTACATGAAGTTGCAATGCAGAGTAAGCCAGATTACTTTCAGAAAAGGGACCAGATATATAGATATTCTGTTGCATCTTCTTCATATTGCTATTAATGCTGGCAATTAGGGAAGTATCCAGTGCTGCTGGTCCACCTACTGAAACCAATGATATTTCATTTTTATACTTATTATATTCAGGAAGATATTCTGGAAAATTTTCAATAGCACACAATGTAATCTCACGTGATCGCTGTTCACGAATGGATTGTGAAGGAGGTTTAAGTAACAAATCAGTTAAAAACGTTTCATAAGGATTTCCAGCTAAAATTTCATGAGCTGCTTTTAAGGTCATATCATCACTGGTAAAGAACCCTTTGATGTATCTACCGTTATTTAAAGCTTCTTCGTGAAATTCAACTGACTCAGCCAAACTCTTGAATGATTTTTCGTGTACAAATTTATTCAGTTTTGGATGTTTTGGCATTCTTACAGCGTTGTTGGTAAACTTTTCATATATTGAAGACTTATTGCAGGATGTGTGAAAGTAGCACCGAGCCTCTACCGTGCGGTCAGGCTTACTTGTCAAGAGATGATCCAACGGTATTTGATTCAGTATTGGAATTGGGAATAGAGACTGTGTCTTGCATGCGGCTATCCTTACAGGATTAAATCTAGTTTCCAGAATAATAGCTATCCTGTTTCGTAACAACAATGATCGTGTTGTTCTTCCATGTACATATTTTATTATTGATGACGGTGAGGAACAAAGTGATGGTAAGCTTTTGATCATATCGACATCAGTTTGATAGATAGTAGTGTGAAATCTAAATGGCCATCCTAATCTAGATTTGAATCAAAGTAATGCTACAGTAGGATGAAGATCTGAAGATAGAGAATAGCTTTTATGATTACACGCTGAATAGAGTCATTATTTATTTAGGGCAATTGTATGTGACGTCATTTTTTCCAAGTTTTTATATATGTGAACTTGCTTTTTGCTTTGAATGACTCAGGTTGAGTCAAAATTGGTGTACGTGTATGGCAAAGTACTCGTAAACTCACACTCTACAAGTTGTGCACGGATACATCTGATCAAAATCGCGATATATCGTCAAAAATTATGATTTTTTGTCAAATTTTCCAACAGAATCAAGATTCGTGAAACAACGATACGGTTTTGACGAAATAGGTAGATGGCGTCAGACTGCCTATCATAGGGGCTTCTCAAGCTCATTTTCTTTAAATTTCTTGTTCTAAAAAAAAGGGCGAAATAAACATGTCACAGAAGTCGTCTATAGAAAAAGTGCGAATAACAGTGCCATATAGCTTGACCATGGACACAGATAGAGCTACTAATATAGCTTGACAACAAGATGAATGATATGATGTGATTTCTCATAATATTACCCATTGTGAGTAGTTAAGTGAAAATCGTACGACTAATCGGGCTACTAAATCGCTGAAATTTACGGCTTTGGATCTACTTTACACAAGCTACACACCACTGTACACCCACACTCTATGCGAGCTTTAATTGAAATAATCGTATTCTCAGTACTCAAATGATTACTTTTGTGAGAAACACATGAAATTTCGCGGATATATGGGTACTAGGAAGTCAACAGAACGAGAAAAGAATGCAGAATTTGAATCGTTGTTTGATGAGTATTATTCATGCACAATCGATTAGCTTTAGTTATGGAAGCCACATGTATCGATAAAAGTATGTTCTTGCGATTCTGCAGTCTGAGAATCAGCCCATAAGGACGTCAGAAAGCAAAATAATGCTTTTTCACGGAAAAAATGCGAATCAACGATGGAGTTGTGGAGAAATTTTCTTTACTTTGCTCTGCTGTTGAACTTGAATTTTTCAATTGTATGCTTTAATAACAATAATATTTACTCACTTTCGTTTTTCGCCCGCTTCGGTCACATTTTCATCACTGGCTGGACGTGGATGTGGATATCAATGCAGAGATGATAATATCACTCGTCCCTGTCACCCGTTGTTCTTTTGCATTCACTGTAGAGTAGCTTGCTATATGAATATCATAGCTAGCTTTCATTTATCATTATCATTTGATAAACTAAATTGCTGATTAAAGACTAAAGTCAATATAAAACGGGAGACCGGAATTTTGGCCCAAGGAATTTTCGGGCCGGACTTTCGGCCCGGTCCGAAATTCCGGAGATTTTTCGGGCCGGTCCGAAAGTCCGAAAGGAAATTCGGCCCGGCCCGAAAATTCTCCGGACTTTCGGACCAATTTTATACAAATTCATTAAACTCGGAGAAAAAACGAATTTTTTTGAGAATTGGTTTCTAGATTCTTTTAGTACCGAGCGAAGCGTCGTAGTACTGAGCGAAGCGACNCGGAGATTTTTTCGGACCGGGCCGAAAGTCCGGCCCGAAAATTCCGTGGGCCGAAATTCATGTAACCCTATAAAACAAGTTCACCTATATAGGAAATAAGTAAAATAGTCCATTTATTTTGTAACATTGTGTCTCAACTTATTTTTCACTTCATTCAAAACTGGTTGGAGGATAATATTAAATTGTAAATGATAAAAACAAGATGAAAATCAACTAAACTTGATAAACATAATATAAATGATTGTTGATCAAAATTAGCTGATTAAAAGGCAAGAAACAAAAGAAAATTCAATTCTATGCCAATACTTTAAATTTTAGTTAATGATGTAATTTTGTATTCATAAGATAAACGAACTGTTTCAAAACGTTGTTAATTCATTTTTCTTTATGCATGTTATTGATTCAGAGAGTACAATTAATCAATAAATACAAAACATCGTCATCTTGGAAAAGCAAACATAAAATCTTATGCTTTGATTAAAATAAAATGTTATAATCTTTTTGAAATATGATCGTCGAATTATTCAACATTGGGAATACACAATTTTTGTGCTGCTCTTCCTTGACAATTGTATAAGCACATATTAACTGTTTTTGAGTACACTAAAAGAGTCATCGAAAGTAGCGTTCTAAAAACATTTTCTTATAATCAACATCCTATTTGATAAGACTGAAGTCACCTTGATTAAAAGCACGGTGTATAGTAGACAGAAAAAGGATAGGACGCAACTCAGTTGCTGCTGACGATAAGCTTTGAATCAAATTGTAAAAGTATCTCCAACAGATTCACCTGAATGTTTCTATGCATCGATAAGTCCTCGAGAAGAAGATGTTATTTTGTTTTTCTTGAACGAGAGATAATGTAGGTTTTAAAATAAAGTATCAGTGCACTATGAAACGCAGGTGAAGTAATCTGCTTGTTTTCGAGTAAAATAAAAGAAATGCTGCGACAAATACATATTTTCCTGATTTGTAAAATTTTAAGTAACAAAAAGCGTACAACATGATTCGGGATACTTTCATTTAGTTCATAGTTATGCAGTCATCATTTACTCACACGTATTGCTCGAATGCAATTTTGACAACTCTACATTAGCTGCTGATTGATTTATCAGTCTCATACAAACTGTTTCTTCTTTGGGAACCTTTGACAAAGATCCACCAGTTTCTCCATTTTCAGATGTAACATCCATCAGTAAGACAAATTATGATTGAATTGTACTTTTAATTTATTTTTCTTTCAAGCTAAACTAACAGAAGATGGTGAATGACGTATGCAAACTATCCTATAGAATCAACCCCTACACTTGGGATATGTATTTCTGTAATGAAGATTATTGTGAAACAGCAACAACCCCCAACAAGAAATGTGCATCAGGTGCTTTCAGGGTATATTCAAAGCATTGATACCAAATATACTTTGAATCTGTGAATGCATAATTACTTCAGGTCAATTTTCACGTGTACGATTGTTCGATACCGGTGTCTACTTTATTCCTCTTAAAGTTGGGACTGGTAGGATCAATGGAATAAATGAACAATGCATTATTTATTATTATTATATACCGAAGAGAATCGATAGCCAAATGAGTATCAAATTACGCAAAATAAAAGTTGAGAGTACAACTGAGATCATCGATCGTGTTACCAATAGTTCTTTCAATGGGTGGATACAACGGGAAATTAATTTTCAAGCTAGAAAATCTGTGAAGATTTGTTTTTAGATATGCCTTGAGGTTGGAATGTTAAATTTAATGTTTGTTTTCCTCTAGATTTATTTTGATTTTCAGAGAATCAGTGCTGTAGTGCTTTTGTTTGGAATTGATGAAATTTTAATTCACCAAGGTCACTGTTGTATGTTGCCTTGTTTTTTAATAATTTATATGAGCTGAATTTGTGATTCATTATACGCTTTTGACTAATGCGCATTCACTATTGTGTTTTATTGACAATAACTTTACGCTATTATAATTGCTGCAAATATCTTCTAATTTTAAATAATAAGTATTTATAAATAGTTTTTTTCTAGTTTTATTAGGCATTATGACGGAAAAAAAACAAAAGTTTGCAACTTACTTATTATGTACTGAAACAGATATCAAGGTCGACCAGGGCAGTTTTCCCACTGAGACTGATAATATTTCTGTTAGAAGTTGGCTTGTGTGAGGATATGAGTGCTCATATGACAAAAGTCAACACTCACACCCAAGACTTTACCAATAAACTCTCATAGTATGAACCAATAATATATGAAAAACAACTAACTATTATAATAACACCATCTTCACCTACTACCACTGAACAAGGTATTCAAAAATCGATTATATCTTATTACTGATCCCGTTCAACAAAATACAAGTTAATCGCTATAATATAAAGTGAAGTCTATTTTTTGAGATAAGTATATATATACAGTTGCGTAAACAAAAATTTCCCATGTTATTCATCCACATACCTCAGCTGTTTCAAAAGGTTATTCTGATAATACTACTACAAATTTCGAAATGCATTTAAAAATTAGTAAATTACTTGATTCTGGACTATTCGTAAGATGAAATTAGCATTTCAAATATTACGTGCAGATTATAGTTGTTTTCAAAAGTTGACTGAAAATATGGATTTTGGCAATTCCATATTGATGAAAAAGATTGTTTTAAAACAACCTTTATTATGCCGTTTGGTTTATATGACTGGAATGTTCTTTATCAAGATCTTCGCAATGCTCCTCCAAGTCTTGAGTGTGAATGTGGCACTGCTGTGAACTCTACACTGAAATCACCAAACTCAACACTTACAATTTCACCCCACACTAACATTCTCACACTACGTAAACATTTCAGAAAAGGTTTTGCTGAAATAGTGGCAACCCAAAAGTGTTTTATAAGCTTATTTTACACGTTCTGTCGAATGTCATTGATTGATTCGGTATGAGTGAATATTAAAAATTCTCGAAGAGAAAAAAGAAAATGCGAAGTAAGAAATTATTATTTATATAAACAGCAAGCGAAGACACCAGAATCGAGCACTGACAGAAAATATTGCGATGCAGCATAATGTAGTAGTCATGCAGCTGTTTCACTGCTTCTTTTTTGTGTTTTTTTTCTTGGCTGTAAAAGGTTTGTCTATTTGTGCCCGGATACGTTTTGCACTCATTCGCACGACTAATTAACAGGTCCAACGACATATGCATCTGACTATGTTTGTTCATTGGAGAACTCGAGTGTTCAATTCACACTATCCAATTTGGCACATTCAGCATGGCAACCTTCAGCCAATTGTGCTTTACCGTTGTGTATTACTTATTCAAATAACAATAACAACAGCAGCACTTGTCGTACATCGTTGACACCATGCTATGACTATCGCACGGCAACTAATATGAGCTACTGTGCTCCAGGAAGTCTATGTTCCATGCTTGAGCAGTGCGATAATGTAACCGGCGGATGCGCGTCGAACTCGTATGTATGCGTTGTGAATTCGTGCTGCACGCCTTATAATGTATGTTTGCCATTGTCTTGGACTAGTTTGTGCTCTTCGGTTAATGATACAAGTAAGTTCATTTGGACAGGACTATATATACTATAACTAAAAGACTCCGGTTCCTCCTTAGCTTCAACTGTCGTCAGTTCAACAACAACTGCAAGCACTACAAGTTCTACAACGCCAGCACCAGCGGTGTTAGGTATCAAAACAGTAGGGAGTTTTATCTTGTATTGAGAGTAAATGTAAAGGAGAATTTTGCTTCGGAAAGTAAAACTTAAAGTTCTTGGTCAAAGTCCTAAGCATAGTCAAACTATTTCAGTTGTTCACCAATCGGGTTAATATATTGTTACATATCAACTTTATAAGTTAAAGACTAGGATTCACCTGTGAAGACGATATTTCAATGCTTTTCCTGTACTTTTTTACTTGACTTTCCATAGCAAAGCCCGATGTTGCAGTTATCCAAGATGAAACATATATACCCAGAATTTCTCCTGAAACTACTGAAATATGGTCTTCAAGTTGAAAAATTTTAGCCATGCGCCTTCGTGAGCTCAATTATTTATCCTGAAATTTGTTTTTATTTGTGACATATGGAAAGTATTAATAAATGTAACATAGAATTGTTTCTCTTTTTTGTTATAATTAATATAGATTATAAAGAGGAAGAGAAATAATTTTAATTCAGATTTACTAAGACTTTTCTTATTCTCACAAATTACAAAATCCTCTAGTGAGAGACACTAATTCAACAACTAGAGAAATTAATAAATAAAAAAACAATAATTGGAGAGCACCTTAAGTTTTTAAGACTATATATATGTAGAAGTCAAAATATAATACCGAAAGATTTTGTTATGAAAACAAAATAATATTATGTAGTAGTATAATTGAATTAAGAAATAACACATTAAGTTGGATATATAAACAACTAAGATTATATCATACATCAAAGGCATTCAATTACACAGAAATCCCCAATTAGATCTCGAATGGATAGACCGAAAAGAAATATCAACAAGAAAAATATAATAAATAAGATAAAGAACAACTTCAATAATAATAATAAATAAACTATGAATCAATATAATGTCGTGAACATACCATCTATAATTTTAAATGAACAAGTAAAAATATTGGAAAAAAGCTTAACATTCATATCTAATACCATTAACTGAAAAGGCATTATTCTCAATCCTGAAAGGATGAGTCTTGTCACAACGGAAATTCGTCTGTTTGTCCGGTGTCTGATTGGTGGGTCAGAGGACCAATAGAAATCATGGTTCCAGAAAATGGCTTCCGTATGTAGATCAGGATTGACGGTTCGAGTGTGAGCCCCATTAGCCTGAAAATTTTCGTTTCTGTCTTAGTGACAAATTGATGAGAAGTTCAGAAAGAAAGCTCTCTGAAAGATGTTAAGGAAAGCGAAGTTTGAAATTGACTTTCTTTCTAAATGGCTTAAAACGCTGTTTGTAGAGTGTATGTCTTTATACATAATGAATAAGGTTCAACGTATTATTTTTCTTGAAAAGGTTTGGATCAAGAATACGATTGATTCCCGATTTTTCTGCGACCCATTAGATGTTTTTTTCAGGTTTTTGTGGACATTGACTTGTGTTCTTGGTTTTATTCACTCAATGAGATTCGTTTTTTCTTTGTCGCTTTTCTGAAAAATACGGTCACCAACATTAAATTGGTTGTATGTTCAGTTTGTCTCTACAATCTTTCAGAAAGCAGTGTGCTCTCACGATTTAGAAACTGGTCGAGTGCAAAAAAGGCATTGCGGCGGATGTTTATCAAGAAACTTTATATTTTGCAGAAGGAGGCTCAATCAGATGTGATCGAATCCAGAAAGTGAGCGGAATAATCTTTTTTTGTGTACCTGTGGTTACTATCTTTGCAGAGTATTTTTATAAAGCAGGCACACAAACTGTAATTAACGCCGAAACACTATGTTTTGATCGGAATTCGACGTGAGAAACTGCTTTAACAGGTTCAGTGAGCTTTTCCCCAACAATGGAAGGAGGGCACACTGAAGCGACGAGGAGCTGCTTTCTTACCTTCGAATGAAAAGCATTATTACATCGTTTCGAGGAAAATGTTTGATTTTTTTATCGAGTGCCTGACTGCGGTAAACAGAATGCAAAAAAAAAGAACGCTTGATCTAGTAGTGGTGTAACCATGAGGCGGACTGGAGTTGAGTAAGGCTGTCTTAAGAAGGTTTTAGTACTCACGCAAAATTGAATTGTTTTTTCAGTCTCGGAGTAGTCATGGGCAGGGCGAGTGTGATGTTTAGCTTCATCTTACTCAATATTCGATATTGTTTTTCGACCGAAGGTCAAAATGAGGTTGACTTCCAAAATTAGTCGATTAAACGACAATCATTTTTCGGTCAGACAAATTATATCCTTGTTTCTTATATTGAACAGGGAATTATTAGTCCAGAATATTCGTATATCACCTTTATAAGAAACAGCTTTTAGATCTTTTGTTAGATACCCAAGATCGGTCCAACAGCAAATGATTTGTTTTAGTTGGTGAATGATATCAGAAATCTCTATCACTACTGCTTCTGCTGAGCGGTGCAAGTGTGACTGCGTCATTTTGTTCAGAGCTATTTTTTACTCCATATATTTGTTCGTAATGTTTTCATCGAAACAATGTTCTCGTAATTTATTTTTCAAACAGATCATAAGAGTTCTTGTCACATTGTCTTAAATTTTACTCGAAAATAGCAAGGTCGAATTTCACTACTTAAAATTTATTGGGTGGGAAATGAACGATGCATAAAAATTGATTGCAATACGTTTTTTCCTGAGAAAAGGGTGACATCACGACTATAGCCATTTCTGGTGAATCACGTCGTGACCAGAGACCGTCACAGGGCATGATTATAAATGGAACTGAAATATTGAAACAAGGTAAAGGCTAAATGAAAATGTTGTGACCGCTGAAAAGTAAAGTACTCATATTTTATTTATCTATATTCGAGAAAATATAGATATGCACTTAAAGCATAATTAAATACGAGTAGCAAACAGCAGTTAAGATTATCACAAAAATCAGTTCACTGCAAAAATAATGCGCTTATCGTGATCCGGCGAATTGAATATGTATATAATTTGAATAAGTGAGAAATCGAGTAAATCTTTCACATTTATTCTCCTCAACTCATCGTGCTGGATAAATAAAGACTCTTCAAAATGTACCAGCAGCAAGAGATTCATTGTGTATTATGGGGTGGTAAGATTTATCATGAAACAAGAGATTTTTTAATTTTGTAGAACCGGGCGAGTTGATATCAAGTGAAAATAATCTAAAACATAGAGAACTAAGCATAGAAAACTAGAACATGCGAAGAAATTTTCCATTAGAACAGATTTGATGCGTTATAGCGATTTCCAGGAGATTCATTTTTACCAAATCGATAGACGACAATCATAAAGCGAAGATACCAGGGAAATTCGGGATATTGAGGAAACTGGACACAATGGAGATATTAGGCATATAGGGCATATAGGGCATATAAGGCATATAGGGCATATAAGGCATATAAGGTATATAAGGCATATAGGGCATATAAGGCATATAAGGTATATAAGGCATATAGGGCATATAGGGCATGAGGGTGTCATATCTCGTCTCTCTCGATGAGGGTGAAGGCATGACGCTCTCTCTAATAGTTTGCAGTGCATGTGGGTTGGCGTCATCTTTTCTGATATTTTATGTTTTGGCACGCATTAAAATAAGCGAGAATGATATGAAAAAATAAGAATCTGATTAATAGAAAAGATCGAACATTCTCAAATGATTATGCCTTTGTGTCCATTATAGCTTTCCTTAGCCTCTCTTTGCAATAAACTCAGTTCACTGGAAACTAATAAAACGCATCTCATCTAGTAAACGTTGCACGTAGCAAAACCAGTTCAGGAAAAAAGCGTTAAATCTCTTGAAATTAGAGTTGCTAACGGATAAAAACGCATAAATCAAAAAGATGTCTACGTATTTTAACTCAGAAATACTGTAACGCGTTAAAACGCACTCGAGAAATCGTTAAAACGGCTTTTTAATGATTGGTTACCGTTAAAACGCTGTTTTAACGAAATTTAAACTGGTTTTAACGCGTTATTTTCAAAGGTTTGTCTCACTGGGAAGCGTCCCCCGCAGAGCCGCGACCAAAAAGGGTATCTGTGTACACAATCAACTCGATCCTCATCTCATTCATTGATAGCCCTAAAGTGGAAGGTCACAATATTTATTACATAATCACCTTCCAATAACTGCTGCGTTTTCACCTAAACCCAGAAAGTATCCTGGGATGTTAGTTTTCTTTTGTAGGATGTGAGCCGCACACTGAAGTATGCTTCAAGCAGCCTCCGGAGTGTTACTAGCAATCTGATGAATAGTCATAGTTATTTAAGTAATGGAAAAAGTGAAGGTAGGCAGTTCGGTAGCATACGGAGATGAGTTGCTGGAAACTGGCGTGTGACCGTATCATAGTTATTCAAGATAGCCTACTCATTACCTGCGATAGCAATGACCTTTCTTTATGGAGCAGACTGTAAGTATATCGGGCAACCATGGGTACCGCGGAATTACTGCTGGGTGTGCAGGGGAGGGCAGGGCTTTGTGCAACGATGAGTGCAGCAAGGAATTTCACCAGTGTGCGAGAGGACTTATATTAGTGCCTCAATTCGAAATAGACAATTTATCAACAGCAGTGTCACATATCAAACAAATCGGGCATACCAGAGATGCCGCGGGAGATGCGGGATACACCAGAACCGGCATCTCTCGTGCATCTGCACAAAGAGATGCCGTATCTCTGGCGTCTCCATCTCCAACATCACCGGATGAAGATATATTTTTCGATTTCTAGCCTAG
>CAJNYU010004523.1:150806-257727 GCA_905331475.1 Rotaria socialis | reverse complement strand
TCACGACGTGCTTTATCTGAATCTTTGATTATCTAAATTAGAATTAGAATTATCTTGGATTTAGAAAGAAGAATGCACGTTTTCAAACTAATTTACTTTAAGAGCACATTTACGTTTGGTAACACGTTGCCAACACGTCAGAACTTTACCATTTATACCAATACCTAAAGATTCTTCTGACACTTCATATTCATCTGTTATAGCATTACGACGTGTTGGAAATGGAAATTGACGATATTTTTCAGAAATATTTTCTGGCCTAGATAAACATGTTAACTCAATTTTAGTTGAACTAACAAAATTAAATTAAATAAATAAAATCATTTCTACTTACACTCGACTATTGAGATCAATAGATTTTATATAACGAGATTTTGGTGTCTGTTGTTGCTGCGGTATTTGAGATTTTTTATTGATAGTGGAGCAAGACGGAATTTCATTTCTATTTTTATACTTTCGAAAAAAGTCTCGTAGTCCCATATTTATTCAAAAAAAAATACTCTTTAATAATGACTAGACTATATCTGTAAAAACAAAGAAAATCAACTAGCAATACTAATAAAATAAATAAATAATACCCCTGTTTCCTTGCGTATTGGATATTCACACGCTCCACTATACTGACCAGTCTCACAATCCTTATTTTTCTTTTTCACCGTCACTTACAGTATATAGCTATACATGTGTATAGATAAATAAGGCGGCGAAATGAACTTAGTCTCACGTAAGCGTACTGTCAGTGTACTACAGACTAGCACTAATGCACACAAAATTTGTTATCGTTGCCTCGTTTTTATTCTCACCTATATATATATATATCCATGCCATATCTAATGACGTGTTCTGTATACCACGTTCGTCATCATCGCTCTTAACTCATTTATATTTACATTATACGGTGGTAGTTGTTACTATTTCATTTGCAAGAATTATTATCGTCGGTTTAAGAAATCAAGAAACTTACGCAAGGCATATGAAATAACTGAGTTTGCTATAGTATGTTTTTAAATCAAAAAAAGAATATTTTTTTATGAAATCTATTTATTTCTAAATTGAAGTCAGTATGACTCATATTTTCCTACAAAGCAAATTTTAACGAATTAAAAAAAATACAACTCAATCAAGTATAAATTCATGGCATCAGCAGTGATAATACTGCTGTTTTTTGTTCATAAGGGACATACAATAGTTAATTTCAGAAATAGCTATCAAAACAATGTTAGAAGATTCTATGCTTACTTTTTTTTCGGTGACTTTTTCTTGTCTGTCATTATGTATTAAGATCGATTCGAAAGATGAAACGAAAATCTGAAAGCATCCATCGAAAGAGGATCATAAAATAATATTCAATCTTTTTTTTGGTGGTTTTTTCCAGAAATAATGTGACCATACGGCGACAAGGTTTATTGGGCTTTTTTCCTTACAAAAAAGTCTAAGCAAAATAAAAATCAACGAAAATAACAAAAACAGAACAAATATTGTGATGACGAATCGACAAGCGAATAGGCTCGAGCTCGTTTTTTTATGTTTATCGGTATTAATTTAAGTTCATATAAATTAGTTGTAATCGTTTTTTTTTAAATAGGATTTTGTAGTAATGCATAATGATTGATCAGATATGTGTAAAATCTCGATCGTCATTAGTAGAGTAACAAGTCAACGAAAAGACTATATCCATCACACTGACAGCGCTATTTTTGTATTTGTCATTGTTAGCCAATCCTAATTCATTTTTAACTAAATATATTATTATATCATTCAAATAATTTGTATCTTATTTTAGAAAAATCAAATAATAAATCAAGTCCATGACCGATGCTATGTGTTGATTCTTATTTGTTATCTATCAAATGCTGTTTAAAACAATTTCATATATTATTGTTTAAAATAGTTTCACAAAAATTTCAGCGAGAGAAGATTTTTAAGTTGAGTATGCACTCTTGATTACATAAATGTAATAATAACGTGTATATGAAGACACAGCTGCAGTATTACTACGTTTGCATTTCATCACCACTGATCGGAATGATAAAATATTTTTCTTTATCATAGCCATAAAAATTTTGTGGTCCAACCTCGTGTTAACATCCATTTTTCTGATAAAAACACATGGAAAAAGATATTAGTTTCGGATACTTGTATTGTATATATTTGGAAATTTAGATATTCATTATAAATGAAATTGTTCATTATAAAATTAATGAAATATTATTTATATTGCAGAAGAAGGAGAATTATTTTTTTATTAAATATAATAAATGTTTTCAAAAATCTTTATCTTTTATAGCAATAGATGCATTTTTTCAAGACCATAATTAAATATGTTCACTATCAAAGTTAGATTTGAAGTTTTCAAATAGAAAGAAAACTAGTCTGATAAAATTATTATTTACTCATGACATGAATCTAAAGTAATATTGATTTAGTTCTATCCCAATGGATTTCAGAATATCAACATTTATTTATGGTTTGCTTTGAGAAATGGTGCAATAACGTGTTGAGAGATAAAATATTACTTTTTTAAACTGTTAATAACGATTTAAGTAAATAAAAATCAATCGTGGTTTTTTCAAATGACAAAAAGGCAGGGAAAATGAAAATTCCATACTAAACCAATACTTTAGTGTACCTTTAAGTACTTGTCACTTCATTGTCAGATATATGAACAAAATATGAACTGACATCGTTACACTTATCGCGCACCGTGATAGATATTATTAAAACGTTGACAAGGATTAATTTGGAATAGCCTTGGATTACGCTAAACTGTTGAGTCTTTATTTATTTATTTTATTCTTGGTATCTACACTAATTGATCCAAGCGATAGCATTGATTTTCTTCTTTGTAATATTTGATGAAGTGAACAAGCGTAGCTGATTTTAACCGATGAACTCAATTCATTGTTTTTATAGGATATTCAAATAAAAGAAGGTGTTGATCAACTTATTATCTGTTATTCTACAGCTGGAAATTGATCGTGCTGCTTCGCCTGAAAAAATAAAGATTGTAAATAGATATTTATGAATATGAATGTTAATGTTTAGTATTAGAACTGAAGACGATATGAGATAATAATGCCATTTTAATCGATTCTGATTTCTTTTGAATTAGAAATTTAGGATAAATCAAATTTTCACCAATGATCATAGTATCCAGTAAAAGATTTTCGGATTCTTGTGGAACAAAATCAAGGTTTCAATTGATTTGGTAGAATTTTCTCTTCAAAAACCAAATATCTTTGCAATTGATAAGTGACATGAACTGTTTCATATTGAGAAATATAAAGTATTTAGTGCATCATCGATCCTTTATTCTTCAACAATAATTATAAAAATCAGTTTTCAAACTAAATTTAATGATAATAGACTACTTAAACATTTGCGAAATATAATATCATTAATTGTTATTTTAACCAACGTTGTATGAATAAAACAAAACTACTTCCAATCAGAGGAGAAAAGAAGCTACATAAATAGATGCTTGATTTAATGACAAAATGGTTATATGAGGGGAAAAGTCTCATCAAATCATCATATTATCCTTTCTTCTAGATATCCAACATCACAATGTTAAATAGACATTTTTCTTATTTCTTTGCTGAAGGAAAAGATTGTATATGAATTAGTTTGATAAATAAACAAAAGAATGATGAATGATCAATGATATAAATTTAAAAACAAAACAATGATATAAAAGACATTTATTGATCATGTGCACAAATCTTTTTATCAACGATCTTAAGAGACAGAGAGAAAGAAAAATTTTCTTTTACATAGTATCTAAGTTTCGATAGATTCTTTCAAATTAACCTTCATCCATCGAAGAATTGTGTCGTTTCTTTTTTTAATTCATTGTTTTTATCAATAGTTCAATTTGAAATACTCTATTTATGACATTAAGTAACATATTCAATTTGTCAAAAATACAAGATTCTTTATTTTTTTAAAGGGCTCTTCTTTCTATCAGATAAAAGAAAGCTAATTAATTTTTCAATTTTCTACTCCCATCTGCTTTTTATTTCGATGTTCATTTCGATATTATCTCAAGGTGATATCGCATATAAATCTTGTCGCATAAGCTAATTGCATCTGACAGAAAGAGTAACAGCATTCATCGATGTGTATGTATGCATGTGAGGAAACGCCCTATTCAATCTGTGTCTGTTTCTGACAACGTATTGAATATCGCTCGACAGATCACCGAATGTCTGCCGCTTGTCAACTGTTTATTATGGCTTCCCGCATCGATTCATCGTTTATGTTTTTTTACAGTTAGTCAAAAGTGCCATACATCCTATGATGAATCAAGATCAAAGAGGACACCTTTTATCAAAAAGGATTATGACGAGTGAAATCTAAATCGTCATCTCAATGGATATGTCTCATCCATCAAAAAGGAAAGAAATAGTCATCGACATATTGTCATCTCTCCCTAATAACTATCATATCCATTTGAATATCAATTTAGTGCGGCTCCATTTACTTTCTATATGTGCGATGTTAATCAATGTAGACTCTTCATATATGTATATACATATATACTTTGCCGATTAGCAATCACCAAAGAAGTAAAGCTTTCTCTTTGTTGACGCAAGCTCATAGAAGCGGCAAAAACGAGTGGGATATGTAAACATTGATGATTTTCTTTTTATGTAATGAACATTCATCTTCTTGGCAGTCTTATTTAAACATACATATACATACATCTCTATGTATGTATATTTGTATATACACATCGAAAGACGTTTGTTTAAGGATCTATATTGAAATTTGATATTAGAAATTTCATGTTTTTGTTCATTAGTCATTTGAGTAAGAAGACTAAAGTTCATTAGACATGACAACATTTTATCTGATAAGAGGAAACAAAGATTCTAATCATAACTTCCATTGATCCAATATGAAACCTTACTTATTCATAATCAAATCAGTCAAATAGAAAATAGAAAATGTACATTCATACAACCGAGAGAAGGTATTAGCGGCTTTTACTTTAAAACAAAAAAAAAGAAAGAAAAAGCTCATTATTATTACTTTTTTCTTAGCAGGGGTCAAATATCCGGTGATTGTAAGTAACGCAAACATCGCCTCAACTAACCGAGACATGTTCGAAACAATCAAGCAACAAAATAGTATGACATCGAGCTTGCTGCTTATTTTTCATCTTTATTAAACACACATAACATACACACACACACACATTCTATTTAACAAGAAAAAAAATAAGAAACCGTTGATATATGAAACAAAGAGAAAGCAAATAAAGAGACAACAACGAATGTTTTATCTCGATAAAATGATCAATAGACATCCAGCCGAATGGCATCATCACTGGAATACTGAAAAGAAAAGAAAACAAAACAAACAATATAGTTTATGTCCAATAATTCGTACATACCTGAGTGTAAGAGAGAGAATTTCTGTTATTATCACAGTCATTTGGCATCTTTGTTGAACAATATTATTCAGAAATAAGCCGCCACAAATAGAAGAACATATAATGTCATCATCTGGTATTTAGTATTAATAGCTAGTGAAGAAAAAAAAGACACAAGATAATCAAAATCGATATTGACCTATTTAATTCAAATTATCATCATCATAGTAAAGTGGCCGCTACGATGGTTTGTTTGATGTTTTTTTCCTAAACGTCTTTTTCAATTGAATTAATTGAGTAGTTTTAGCTCTTCAATTTTCCTCGGGGCATTTTCTTTCTATATCTTTCGTCTCATCAATCAGAACTGAAATGGAGAAGAAAAGGTCGTGACAATCTTTTTCAATCCTAATCGATACTTATCTCTCTCTCTTTCTCTCTCTCTATATATATAAATAGTTATAGTATCACTATTGACCTTGAATGAACAGAAAGCAACACATTTATCATCATTTACCTTGTGATGATGTGATAGTCATCTCTCTTAAAAGTTCTGTTGAACGAAAAAATTCTTGTGATATAGTTGTTGTTGTTGTTGTTCGAGTATGTTTTGGACGTTTACGTCGTGCAACAGTCATGAGTGAAGCTGATAATTCATTTATTATAGATGATGATGATGTTGTTGTTGTTATAAATGTGGTACTAATGATTGTTGTTGTTGTTGTTGTTGATGGTGGTAAAGTTGTTGGTGCCAGTAGTAATTGAATACTTTTTGAACTTGTTCCCAATGAATTTGAAGCAACACATAAATAATCACCTTGATCTTCATTTGAAAATTCTTTTATAACAAGTTCAGATATAATAAAATTATCCATTGAAGTTGAAACATGTTGATGCATACGATGATTATTTATTAATTTATGATTATCTTTTGTCCAATAAATTCTATCTAATGGATTCATAATAGCTAGACATTTAAGTCGAATTTCATGCTGATTTGAGTCAATAAATACTAATGATGATGTTAATTCATCATTTATTTTTGATACATAAACAAGATTTAATTCAGGTGCATATTGTACTGTTAATTGAAATGAACGTGCTACATCCGGTGGATAACCATTACTAGCGATACATTCATAACGACGGCGTGTATGACGAGATACATCATAGAGAGTTACTTCATTGTGCTCACTGATAACTATTATAAATAGAAACAAAAGATATAGATATAATGCATTGAACCCAATGAAATGCGAAGCCTCTACAGGGTCGAGTGTCTCAATTATCCTCTTTTTATACGACACCACTAATACAAAACTCTTTATGTTGTTTTTGTTGTTCTATATACACACATAAAAATATCAGAGAGACCTCAACTGTTCAATTAAACAATGTTATTCTAAGAGATTCGTTTCTTTTTTGTTATATTTTAGTCAAAAGATAAAAATTATCATGAAATGAATTCGAGTAGAAATTTTTACTCAAATGATGTAACAAAGACTGCGAAATAAAATCACTACCCAATTCACTGAATAAGAGTAAGAGAAATAATAATAGTAATAATAGTAATCTTTCCCCGAGGGCAGCATACTTTTAGCATCGTCTGATTGATCATACGAAAGAATGCGAATTTTTGGCATTGGTTTACCATGTGCATAACATTTTATTGTAAAATTTGAACCTGATCTTATCGGTGATGGATAAGGTTCTGTTGTTAATTCGTCAATTATTTTTGGTGGAACTGAAATATTTCGAAAAAGTTTTATTTTAAAATTTTTGTTTATTCGATTTTTCTTTCTATTTTTTTACCTTTAACATCTAATGTTAATGTTTTATACATGCCCGTATTAATAACACATTGATAAATACCAGCATCATCTTCATCAATATCATCAATTTGTAAATTCCATTCGTCAGCATACGCATGTAATAATGATATACGTGGATCACCATTGATAGCTCGATCTTCCATAGTTAAAATTGAACTATTATTTAATTTCATCCAAATAATCTAGTAAATAAATAAATATATATATATATATATATATATATATGATAAGATTTTTCTTTTCATCGATATATATGTATATAATTACTTTAAACGGACTATTTCCATTATTAGCAGCGTCTTTTATTGATACGTAACATGGTAATAATGCTCGTTTACCGACAACAACAGAAACAGTTTCATGTGACCGATCAAATTTTGGTTGATCTGTAAGAAAGAACATACAATCTTATTTTGTCATGAAAAGAGCACGATATAATTATATACGAGTATGTAACCGATTAGTTCTGTCGTGGAATGTCGACAAGAATGATCAATGATAGACTAACAGAGTGAAAAACTTATCGGAATATTTATTCTTATAATAGATAACCGTATCTTATTTTGTTTTTCTTTTGTCTAGATGAGAATTTGATTCTTTCATCTATTTATCTACATAAATCTCATTTATTTTCAAATTAGTACAAGGTAAAAATCAACCAAACTATCATTATCATGTATAAGTCATTTGTTAATCATCTCTGTTCGATCGATTTAAATGACATAGATTTCATTTCGTTTCAATTGAGTATCTCTTAACAAATACAAAGAGATTTATTATGTTCTCATAGTAGGGAGCCAAAAAATCGATGGATGAACACACACACACTTTTCTTCTAAACATACTTCAGACAGAAACACTCTCTGTCTCTTCTTTTTCTCATGTATCGTCTAATGACAATAACTTAGCCGATTTTTATGGTTAACTAACAGTGAGCATGTCGCCGGTATCAATATAATATGCATTTCCGTTTTTTGCTAATCTGTTACTAATCACATCGAAGTGCTAAAATCAGTTAAAAGCCATCGATGTAATCTATTGTTATTACTATGTTAAAAATGATGTACATATATATATATATAGTTTCTTCTCGGTTATTTAATTAAAAAACGCTTTCCTATCAATTAAAATGCTTGAAAGAACAAACTGGTTCCATACAATGACTACTCAATCATCATCTGGTGCATTCGAATAGAATAAATTTCTGATGTCATCAAGAGTTTTTTTTACCTGAAGTATCAGCGATCGTAGTTGAAAAAATTGAAATTATAAAAAATATAAATAGTAGCATTGTAATAAAAAAAAGAATTGTACAGTTCGTCTTCGTTTATCTGGAGAGATGCTTTATATATGTACAGTTCGTGATTCTATTTAATAATAAATATCAAAAAAATGTATTCACGCTTCGTTTAGAGATGCAAAAGAGAAAATGTAGATCTCTTTTTTCTCGTTCTCTCTCTCTCTCTACATAAATAACAGTGGAACGATAGAAAGGCGAGACGAAGAGAGAAAGAAAAAATATGAATGAACAGTCGCTTGCTCGTTCTTGCGGTTTCTCTGTCTCTTTCGTTCGTTCTGAAGTTGACTCTTTTGGTAAGCTGAAGAAATCTACCGCGAGACTGAAAAACGAGCTGATGATGATCAGTATACATCAGAGAAGCAAAGAAGAGCGGTAGTTTCTTCTTCTTCATCATCATCATTGCTCTGTTGTTTTATATTTATTGAAAGAGAAGAGATGCTGTATTGCACATGTATTTATACACACACTGACTATAATTTATCTTTTGAAGCATTCGACAATGACCCGTAACTGCTACTATAAGTGATTGGACGACAATACTTATAATCATAATAAAACATACTGATTTATGAAGGAGAAAAGAAACATGTTTTGACTTTATTAAATAAAATTGATTTAATTGTCGTCTGTCCCAATTGGTTCTATCTTGTAGTGATGATTTCATTTGCGTCATAAGCATAAAATAGGTGTGGATAATCATTAATGAACCGTGACATGTTGGTTGAGTGTCTCTTAAAACTGTCGAATGCTTGGCATGCTGCTGAGTAAAATAGCGTCAAAATATTCATTTTAACTTATGCATAAATATGTGAACAAGAGCCAGTTTATATCGATGAGTTCACTTATAAAAGACGCGTTCCTCCTTTTTTTTTATAAATATTATCGCTTGAACGATTGTCCTACTGTAATCTAGCAGAGAAGAAAAAAAAAAGAATCTAATCGTACATTTGATACTCATGTATTTATTGCATAAGTTCACAATAATAATGAAATTGCATATATAAAAATTATGTATTATGTGAGCATATACATATATATATATGATAAATGAAATGAATACAAAACTTTGGAACTATAGATGTATATATTTATATGTATAACGTGTATGGGTGTTTTTTTTGTTGTTATTCGAAGTATGATCATTTTACTCGAATGATTAACTTTGGATAGGAAGGACATTGAACGATGATAAACGAAATTAGATAGATTTAGCCACAAGAGAGAGAGAGAACTGGCTGAATAGCTTAAATTACACTTACCACCCAGGCAGCAACGCAGTATAGTACATCTTCATTTGACTGATGAAGAGAATCTCATTGAAAAGAAATTGAAGTGAAATTACGTCTTGCTGTCTGTTCTTCACACACACACACACATATATATAATGTGAGTAACAAATCTGGAAAGAAGTTAATGTCTGTACGCCATAGAATAATCAAACTAACAGCTTAAGAATCGAATATTGAGTGTGAAGAAGAATCAATGATAGATTGATCATATTTAAACTTGATTTATATCACAGATATCAGAAGAAGATCATGTTTCTTTAGCAATAAATGACTATAAACTTTCATCAGAAATAAATCCTCTCTACTAATGAAAAGATAAGGTCTCTCAAATATTTCATCGTAGAAAAGAATATTGAAATTTAATTGTAAGGATAAAAATTGTATTTTTTTGTTTTTATTCCTGTTAATATTAACACTATGTAGAAATGTTTTTCCTTTAGCTTATTTTTCATTTTCTTTATCAGATGAAAATTCGCCTATTTCGATTGAACAGGTGTAATAGACGAACTGAAACATCTTTTATAATCAAGATGATTTCTTCACATTCCATTAAGAGAAAGCTTCACAATCGTTTCTTTTGAAAGCAGCGGTGAATTTCAATATAGTTAACACTTGATAATTCATGTTGCCGATTATTCTCTTGGTTAATTATCTAATTGATTATTTAATCAATTCGAATCATTACCATTATATAACAATATGACGCTGAATTGTTATTAGCTATTTCTTCATACACACAAAAAAAGACAACATACATACTAAACCCTATATTTTATTCTTTGAACAAAATTTTTGAATCTTTCCAAAGTGTTTGACAAAGGGTTCCGATGAAAGAAAGTAATCGTCGGCCGAAACTTGTTTTTAAGTCAATTAGAGATCATATTGATTCATTACTGTGTGTTTTCCGATGAAAATAATCAACATATATGTCGAGACGATGAAGTGAATGTGTTCTAATCTTTCTCTCTAAATACAACACATCTTCTATATTAGGTTAACTAAAGAATCATGATAATAAAAAGCTGAAATTGTTAAACACAATTAATGTCTGCTCCTTCTTCAACTGTTTCGCAAGATTACTTCTGAAAAATGAATACATTATCTGAATGAAATTCTTTTTTTTCATAATAAAATAGCGAAGCTAGTTGAATTCTTTCTTTTTGAGTACTGGACTTGCACAGAAAAGAAGTACAATCAATTTGTTACTGATGAAAAATAGCTTTACATTTCTGAATAAACTCGAACTGAAATGTTTAGTTTTTGTTGAAGCATTTTTTTTCTTGCATAAGATATGACTGTTTGCTGTTGTAAATTAACATGGAGAATATTTTCAAGAAAAATTCTTAATGGTAATATATGTTCTGTTGGTTCCATCCATGATGTAAGAACATTTTCAATAATATGATGTATACGGGTTGATGATGTCAAAGGTAAAAAGCCAGCTTTAACATTTTCAAAATCTATTTCTAATTAAAATAAGCAGTAAATATGTTTAACAAGTTCGTTTTCAATTGTTTAAATTTACCTTCCAATGAAGAATCATAATAATAAAGAACAGGATGAAGAAAATTAGATCTATCAGCTGTATCTACTGAAGCAGAAACACGATCAAATGCAAATACATCACGACCTATTCATTGAAAAGAAAATGAATAAATAATCAAATTTAATAAATGAAAATATTATGATTCTACCGGCTCCAGAATAATTCATTCCATATTGCATATTCAGTATCAGTAAGTTTTCAGATCTGTAACCTGCTATTTCTTCTAAACGTGGAAGTAATCGTGCTGGATATTCTTCAATGAATCGACACTGACGATTTATTCTATTCATACGTTATTTTACACAATTATGAAATACAGAGAAAAAAGGTCGCATACCTATCAATTAATATAACATCGACAAGTTGTCCAAACATTTGATAGATTCCATCAGCTTCGTTCATTCTTTTAATTAAATAATTTGTTAATGAATACCATGAAAATGTGATTGATGGCCATTTATTTTCGTGATAACGATATTCAAATATTCGATAAAGTGTTTGCGTTAGATAACGAAAACCATGTATAAAGCCACCAGATGATTTTCGAAAGTCAATTGAATGCATTAATGTACCAGTAAAATATAAATGATCGTAATCAAACGATTGATAATCAAACTGAATTTTTGGATATTTATTTGTTCGACCAAGATTTTTTTCTATTTTGACATCCCTGCACATTCAAAAAGTTCTAGTTTAGATTTAGATAAATCCTTTCTTTGAATGAAGTGATTAAACGCAATTGTCATCACTGAATAGATTTTCTTCTCAGGTAAAAATCGACAACTATTACGCTGATTGCTTCAAAAACTTCGTACTACTGCTTGTTCATGATATTATTTTAATTAAATTGCTTTTTGATTGTAACTAGTCAAGTTCTATTATGTAAAATAGTTTTAATCAGCTCACTTAAAAAGCGCACTATACTCACTTTTGTAAATTATCTCTTATGTGAAATTAAACAAATTTTTATTTTTTTTAAGCAACCTTTTGTTTTTTTACAGCAGTGATGTTTTGCATAAGAACTTCTTGTTCTGTAATACGAACGAATATGACTGATATATTTACATAAAATAGATGTGTCTTCTAGTTTCAAACTAATAAACATTCACTTTTAACAGGTATGCCAGGATCAATCTTCCTCTGCGTATTTTCTCAATATTGCCATTAAAGGTCGTCGTTATATTTTGATTTTCCTGTTACAGATTCAACATTCAATACTCGACAATTTCCAAAAAATGTCGCATGCGATGAAATAAAGAACTCTTTTGAAATTCTGATCATTCATTCAGTCTAATGCACAATTCATTGCTCTCAAAGTGAAAATAATTTTCAGTTGCTCAGATTAACTTTTGGTTGACTGGTAGAAAATTGTCTATCAATCTTAAAAATACTTGCTGAACAATGCTTAATGGAAATTCTTTTTGAAGTGCTACAAGATTGTCTTTTACCATTCATGTACTTCAAAACGTTAACCAATACAATGAAAATAATTATTTATTCTTCTTTTTGTTTGAAAGTTCGGCTTATCAGACGTTCGAAGTTTATTTTATCTGATTTTTCACGTTGACGCTTTTTTTATCAAAAGTTTTCTAGGTTGTTGTCGAAAATTGAATGCTGAATCTTTCTGCAGAAATATTTATTCTGGCACACTCATTTTCATAAAAATTTCTGTAGTTGTATATGAATAAATTATACTGTTTAAGATGAAACGTTCTACATCGCTGTAATTTAAATATATGAAGAAACCTGAGTGTGCCTACTAGCATTATTGTGAGCTATTAAGAAAAATAGTTGGTATCTAGTTGAAAGAGTGTAAACCTAAGTATACTAACGGATGCCAAATAGAATCATCAAATTTGAATCCTAAACATCGAATAACTTTATCATAAGCTACTGCTTCTTGTCGTTCGTGAATATTTATATCCGTATCAGATATTTTATATTTAATTTGAATGCGACCATCAACCGGATTTTGAAGTAATTCATGTTCCATTAAATCAATTTCAACAAGAGCATCAAGTGATTTCAATTGATATGTATCAAGTAATTGATTATTAATAGCTCTATAGAAATATAGTATATAAATGGCTGAAAATATATTGTAACAAAAATATTATTTTCAGACCTCAAATCTCCAACATAATGCGTTGCATAAGCATTGCGTACACGTGATCGAGATATCATATGAATATAATTAGTAGCATCATAAATATGTTGAGCAACTTCGAACGCTGCATTTCCTCTACCTAAAATATCAGTTTTTCACTTCTATAGAACAAACATATTTATATTTAACCTAATATTAAAACGGATTTATTTTCGAATTCTTCAGTAACAAGTGATACATTTTCATATCCAACGGCTAAATCAATACCATCGATCGGTGGAATGTTAGGAATAGAAAGGCCAGTAGCAACAATGACAATTCTAAAATTGTAAAATTGATCTTCGGACCATTTGAAAAAAACAAAAAACAAAAATAGAAACCAACCCACAAGTATATGAATTATCATATTGATCATTCATTCGAAAGCGAGCAGTTGATAAAAATGAACAATCTTTTGAACTACATGTTGTTGTTTGTTCTGATATTGGTTTTAAATTTTTTATGGTTATATTAAGTTGAATATGAAGATTATGGTGACGATAAAAATCATTCAAATAATTAACCATAAGATCTGCTGATGGGAAAAGTTTCTTTGAACGATGCGTAAATCGTAAATGATCATCATTGGATAGTAGAGAATTCCAATCGTGTCTTAAATTAAATTTTCGATTTTTTTCTCCCGTATTACGTTTATTAATACTAATCAATTGACGATGTCGAGGATAGTTGATAAAAAATGAACCTGAGATAAATGATATTAAATTTAGGAATTCTTATTATTAATTATCTACCTGCTTGAGAGGATCTTTCGTACGCAATATAGTCTCGTTTAGCTTTGTGAAGAAAATAAGCTAACTGTATACCTGCAGGACCAGCTCCTATGATACAGTAATCATGAAAATGTTCTTGATCAAGAGTAAGAATATAATTGATTAGGAATAGGAAAAGGAACAAGATCGACTTCATTTTTTGATTTAAGAAAAAAATTCACTTTTACTATTTCGAAATTTATTAAACCCAGTGAGAATGAATACCAGCTGGTCGATTTGCTAAACATTAGGAAGACTGACTCATTGATATATATATAGCATTCACAATCAAGTAAGCAACGATTTTTAAGACACAAGAAATACAAATGATGATAAGTTATTACATATTTAAATCAATTCTATAACTAAGCTAGTTCACTAGTCAAAAAGTCATTATGTTTTATTTCTGCCCGAGAAATAATGTATCGAAAACTAATGACAAGCCAAATGTTTTTCAGAGAGTAGTTACAAGTTTTATTTCATAAATCGATAACTGACTGAAGCATTTGAAATTTAGTATTATTGATCTTTGGTAGGAAGTATCTATTTTTGTCTCGCAGTTGAACGATTATAATTTTACGCTACATTAGTCAAATTTTTGTTCATGAATTCACTTGAAATCTTTTTTAATCATCAGAAAGAAATAAAATTATCGCGAGAAAATATTTTGTTGACTTTTTTGTAGAATACTCTTCGTTTATCCGATATCTACTCATAAATCGAGGAAACAAATCATAAACTGGAACCAGTGGATTTGTCGAATGATGGTTACGAAAATGGCTATATTTTATACATGATATCATATATTTTTGTTACTGCAGTTCATGATATTATGTGCTTTTTGCTATAGAAGCAAAATGTCTCATAAATTCTAATGATTGATTCAAATTTGTGACTACAAAAGTTTTGAGCAAGTATTTCGATTATCAATTGTAATCATTCTATTTTTATTTTTAAATTATCTGATTTTATCATGCAATTTTCAAGTTGAGCAAGCTTTTTCATGCAAACTACGTGGAAGATATATAGTTATTTACAAGCAAAAATGATATATATATATATAGTTATGTGTGTGTGTATAGATATAACCAACAAAACATTTATCTGAAATGCAGATAATTGATCTAAGAGTTAAAAAGTATTCATAATGTACATTATTAAGTTGTGTTGTTCATTCTTCACTTTAACGTTGCAGTACTACCTTAATGAAATCTTCATACATTATCATGCCCTTTTTATCTTCGAATTCCGAAATAAGTTGTTCGACTTCATCATCTGTCAATCGTTCCCCTATTAAATATGTGCATATTAAATCCATTAGTTCTAATACTTTTTGTTTTTAATCAAAACTATTTCATACCTAATGTAGTCAGTAAATGACGTAGTTCTGTTGCAGGTATTAAACCATTTCCATCTTTATCAAAAACACGTAAACCATCAATAAATTCTTCTACCGGTACAACATAATCCTTTTGTCGATTAAGTCGTTCAAAAATAACTTGAAATTGTTGCATGGACAAACGTTCGATACGATTAAGATCAGCTAGAGTAAGACGAATTTCAGCTTCTGTAGGATTGAGTCCTAATGCTCGAAGTGCTTCACCTAAATAATGTTTCGGTATTTGATGATCTCCACGATCATCATATAAACTAAAGACTAGATAGATAAAAATAAAATCATTTTTCATTCAAAAGTCAACCGTTTTTTTTCATTACCATCACGAATTTCAGTTAATATTTCATCAGTAAGTCCCGGCATGTTGTAAATAAAAAAGAAAAGACGAGTCGACTGTTTTATTTACTGGATGATAAGTGAGTAAATATGAGAAGAAAGATAATGAACGACCTATTCTTTCTTTCACAAACATGACAGACCGATCTTTAAGTTTGCACAACTGTTACACAACGAATAATAATCGACAATCAATGGATGTCACTGCTCAACAGTATTCTGAAGGATGAGATGAGTTCAAGATTGTACAAAGAACATTATTCTCTAGCATACTGTACTGTGATTATTATCGTTTCTTGTTATCATATGGAATTCTACCTAGTATGCGTAATTGTCGAGGATATATCAAATTGCAATTTTGACTTACACAAAAATTACTGACATTGGTCAGATAGAATATTTACGAGAATTCATAACTTGATCATTCTCGAGAAACTTATTGAGAAAAAACGAATAATAAAT
The DNA here is from genome assembly GCA_905331475.1 of Rotaria socialis. NCBI lineage: Eukaryota > Metazoa > Rotifera > Eurotatoria > Philodinida > Philodinidae > Rotaria > Rotaria socialis. The sequence continues at coordinate 241,276 of CAJNYU010004523.1, read as the reverse complement.
TCAACTAGACCTCCTATGAAAAAATTCCAGTCTATTATAACATGTGAAAATTGTAGTAGGAAATATTAGAACTGTACACTATTATTAGTTAGAATATGGAGACAAGCAATCATCGCTTTATTTTTCAACAGTGACGAATAACGTAACTCGAATTACTTTTACATGATATTCTTAATAAGATTGAAAATTTATATTTCTAATCATATGTTTTGATGCAATATGATTATTTTAAAAATTTTAAATGTCATGTTTTGCTGATATGACACATATTCGCTTCAGATTATTTTTACGACGAAGGTTTCTTTTTTGCTACAATTATTATCAATCAAACCATTTAACAATAAGATCAATTAGATTTTTCTTAGCACATCAACATTTTCTATGACTTTCAATATAAATGTATTTGTCATCGATGAGGAATAAAAAAATGCATAACAAAGAATATGGCCGCACTATTTTATTTTTCTGTTTTACTACAGTATATCAAATCAAATGATCATTATAACTACTTAGTTCCAATTTATTTTTCTTAAAAGATTTGATGTTTTCGCGATAAGCGAAACACAACAATAATGATTAAACATTTAAATACTGATTCTGAACGAGATGTTTTAAATGAACAACTTATGCAAGTATTGATTAAACAGATTAGTTTTATTATTTTCATCATTTGCATTCTTATATTCATTACTTTTGAATAAACAATATTTTCCCTTGTTATTTTACTTTCTATTAAAGTTCGATGAGTATTGATAAAAATTATTGAATGTATTTACTACGAGCAAAATGGCGAACAATCAAATGAAATTTATCGCGATAAAAAGACTATCTATGAAAAAAAACTTTTTCATATTGTTAGAATGAAACCAAGCATAAATTATCTTGTAATATAAATATATTAGAAGCATAAGTTGCTAAGCCAAAACGTTCTGTCAAAAAGCAAGAAATTTGATTATAATTGTAGTCCCTTATCTTGCTTAATATATGCATAGTTCATAAAAAAATATTTATTTAAGCAAAACCAACAAGATACAAAAAACATATTTCCTGAGTAAAAAGGAAAATATCATTTTGTTAAAATGTTTCATTAAATTTTCAGTAAAAATAATTTAATTAGCGTTAGATTCGCTCTTGATTCAAAATTAACGAGTCATAGGATATGAAAATAGACAGGATTAACTGAGAAGATGAAAAATTTAACATAATCGGAAAGATGAGAATCGGGAATAATGTCCCATTAATTAAATTAACTCTAAAAAACAAATAAATCTAGCGATTAAAACTTAGCTGAAAATAGTTTCTCAAATATTTAAATCAGATTTGTATTCTCTTCGTCTAATAAAAAAAAATGATTGAAATTTACACATCAGCATTATTCAAAGAAGTATTATAAAAAGCAATTTAAATTTATTTTGAAATTTTACTGATAGAATTGCAACTGCGTCTCATTTTTACTATAAAAAATGAAGGCATACGCCAGTAATTGTTTCTGCTGCGAATTAAATTGATTGATAACAACAAAAGAGAGAAGGTATTTTATGGAAATCGATACCATAGACATTTTTCTAATATAGATATAATAGCTGAATTAATTTTACGTTCAAAATATTTGCAGACAATTTTTATGTATTAACCAATATATTTATTCTTCTAAATTCTTTTGTTTTCTCTATAAATCAGTCAGTCAGATGGAGTATCAACAAAATGACTTTAACTGACACGTTATATTAATTTTCTTATCAGTTGTATTTGAACGGAACATGTTGCAAACACTTTATATTGTTGAAAGGCTTATTTTTTTCTTGAAAACTTGATTTTGCCTTTCTTTTTACTAGCTGACAGTAAAATATAGAATTGTCAAAGTTGCATTTTTATCAATGATTCTGTATTTATTTCAATACTTTTATAATCATCTATATGAGAGTCATAATGATTTATAAGTTTCTACTGGTAAGCATCAATTCGTGATGAGGAGGAGTAGGACGAGTAGTTGTCGTATTCGTTTACAGATCGAAAATATCATATTTTTCATTTGTCTGTACTCTTTTATAAAAAATCTTCAGAGCATTTAACCTAATGAAAATATTTCAGATTATAAAGTAATCATACTGTCGCAGCGTCAAATGAAACATATTTTGTATTACGGCTCATACTATATATATATGAATGCAAGACAAAAACAGAATAAAAGAAAACATAATATTATTTACATACAATTTTTCGTATTCAATGCGTCTCAATCATTATTCATTTTCGTTTTATTACTATATTACTCTGTAAGTTTATGTGAAGGCTATTTTTACATTCTTCTTTTTTTTGTGAGTACCAGTTTATAACAAATAATTCGCTTGAAAATAGATATCGTAAGTAACCTATCTAATAAGAATAATCCAAGTAAAAAGTGAATAATTATGCGATAGGATCTTGATCTCATGATTGTGCTCGGAAGCACATTTGAGAAAATAAGAGCATATATTTATTTAACAGTTTTATTACTTTATTATGCTTAGCTGTGATAACATTTGAATAATATTATTTTTTGCGATGAAATAATCATTGTAGAACAAAAACTATTTATGGATTTTATTTTTGTATGTGTTGTATAAATCAAAACATAGCAGTACATTTTTTTTCTACACGCAACTAATTCTAAAAGAACATCTGGTGTGTGAGAAAAAGCAATTTTTCGTATTTCTTTGATCGCCAAAATCAAAATAACAGATTGCCAACGATATTTTTTTCAATTCCATATCAGTAAGAAAATAGAAACTGGTCAAGTTAAACGTATGTATGCAAACTCTATTAAAGACATCATACCTTCATCATTTTTCTCGAAGATTAGTACACTTTTTTATACTTTCGTAGCACTTTCTGAATTATCCTTTCTCGATTCAGGCTCGCTCTTGCTAGTGTAAAAGAAAAATTAATTATTTGTAATTAGCTAATTTAAAATAATACATTTATGATCCAATTTGTACTGTCCGGGCACGACTATTGGCAGTAGACTATTTCTATTGACATATTCTTTGTTTTTTCTTTTTGTTTATCCACGGCAAATATGTATGACACGAATATTGTTTGGTTTTTAATCTGCACATACTTGTGCGATGTCGGTAGTCGATAAAAATAACTAAATCATAAGGTTGAAAAAGAATCAACACAAAAAGAGAACGAAAACGAAACGAGCAAATATTTTTTGTATATGCATCAGTAGAAAATAACAAAAATATACCTTCCATCGGACTACAAAATAAATAGGTGCATAGTTAGTCATGTATGAGATATGACATATCAGTATTTTGTATTTGAGTTTCGAGAACGTATTTCATTTGACGAACGTAAGTTTACTCAGGATCTATCGCCTCATTTTACATATATGGTGAAATGACATTTAATATATATATCTATTGAAGAAAAAAAGAAGTTTTTGCTACCCTTCTGTGTTTGCATTTATATTAAAAGGAATAAAAAAAATCAATATTTATTACAGCTACTCTTCCTCAAAAGAAAAATATGAACTCTATGAAATTTTTTAGTTTCTTTTTGACTTATCAAAATATAGAATAATTATTATATTTCATAAATAGATGAAAAATCTATTTCGATCTCGTCTACCACCAACATTAACATCTACGCAAATCAATAAATTAGCTGACGAATCCCATTTATCAGCACAAGATATTGAAGAATGGTATCAACGTTTTAATAGCTGTTATCCATGCGGTTATCTTTCTTATAAAGAATTTATAAGCTATTTAAAAACTGTCAAGAATCAGAATGGTAATGATAGTCGTATTACAAAATCGGTGGTTAAACAATTATATCGTGTATTAGATTTAAATCAAGATAAAAAATTAAATTTTGAAGAATTTTTTCTGTTTAATATCGTACTCAATCAAGGGTCATTCGAAGATAAATTTAAATTAACATTAGATTTATATGATCGAGAAAAAGAAAAATATTTAACACGAGCACAATTAGAACGTATCTTAGTGGATATGTTTGATTTATTAAATCTTTCGAAAGCAAAAGATGGTTTATCACAAAGAATTGATGAAATATTAACTAGTGCTAATTTTAATAATAAAGATAATGAAATAAGTTGGCATACATTTAGTACATATGTTCGAAACAATCAATCATTATTTGCAACTTTGATATCAAAGGATATTGGTGGGAAAAAATCCGACGATGATTTTACTACTGTAACGGCACGATTTTGAAATCTTGTATTTAATATAAAACTGTTTTCTCATGCACAAAATTCTATTTATGCAAATCTCTATGAAATAATTAATAATTAATTGCGAACTCCTTAAGTAACAAGATATATTTTTAATATAGATGTTTAGCGATAGATAGATGCTCACTAAGATAAGGATGTGTTAAATACTCAATTGTCAGTGAACTATGTCAAACTAAGTGACAAGTTGTAGCAGAATAATCATTATTGAAAATAAATTTTAATTAATATTTGTAATTAATATGATATTAATATGCTTCGGGTATGTATGAAAATCACAAAAAGTACGACTGATTGATGGGAACGATATGATAACATTCATTTGCTTATAGACACAAAGTTTATTAGCTTTGCTTTTCAAACATATTGATTTAAAAGTAAATATTATACAAACTGCTACAGTTACGAGAGCATTTTTTCTTCGTTGTTTTGTCTTGCCATCCACTGTTGTTCTCATGAGTTCGACCATCTGTATTCAATTTTGCTCTTGAATATTAGATAGGTCTATAGATGATATAATTTATAAATTTATATTCAATAATCAACGATTTACTTTTTTTTTTGAATACATGTTACATTCTTTTTATTTTGAGTGGTAATTTGAAATATGAAAAATGATGTGTTCGAAATAATATAATAAATATGCTGAGGACGAAAAATAGGCATTAGAAAATAATTTAAAATTATCGAAAGTTGGCATTTATTTGTTAAAAACTAAAACTATAAGAAGAATATTACAAAGCGTTAAATGTAAATATCAGGTTTTTACCTTCTTTTTTTTGTTTTATCATCATGACTCATGTTAGTTCTATAAAAGAAACAAGAACGAAGAGTATAGTTTAATGTTAGAATTAATTTATTATTTTTTTTAATGCCGACGGTTTTTCTTAATTTTCCTAGTCCTCGCTTTGATGCAATAACAGGTTGCAAGTACTATACAAGTGAAGATGCCATGAATTTAACACCTGAGCAATACGAAGAATGAATTTACTCGAATAAAACTAAATATGTCGATGAAGTTCATTTTTATAAAAATCAAAATCTTGGAATTTCTTACTAAACAAATCACTTCCTTTTTACCACTATTGTTTTGGCCTTTTATAATATCTTATTTAATAGCACCAATAACATTAACAAGATCCTATTGGATTCTAATTGTTTTTCTTTCTTTCGTTTCCAATTGAGTATCTATGTCATCGTTTTCTATTTCATTTACCAATCATTGGTTAACGCTCACAAAATTTTCAATTTTTTCTACACGGTATTCATCATGTTTGCTCCAAATGATTTATGGCATGTATTTTCACCTGTCCATGAATTAGACACTCAAGCACTTATTCGTTGGATCATCTTTAAAAATTTTAATTGGCATATCCAAATGCTTTAATAAGTGGATTATTAATCAATTATCTTTGATATGATTCAATTCGTTATTTAATTCATGTCTATAATCCAGATAAAATTTTGAAAATACCAGTAATAGGAAATTACCTGAAAAAAAATGTTCTATTCATCATTGCCAACATCATTTTTCAAATCTACGAAAACATTTTACAATTAGTTTTATTTCTTTATTGTTAGACTAAAACTATAAATCAAAGTCTATATCTGAAAATAGTAAAAGTAAAGAAATTTTCTTATCTTATTTCCACTAGTGAATTGTTCAGTAATTGCTAGTCAAAGCAATAATAAAATCGATGTTCATTCAGCTACAATACCATAATGTCTTCAGTTGGTTTTTGATCACACCTATTTTCTCTTATTCATGAATTTTAGTGACTTCAAAAAGAAACGAGAACGGCAGAAATTGTAATTCGAAAAACCTAAATAATCTTCTAATTATTCGTTGAAATTATGTTATGCATAGAAAATGTGATATAAGAATACACCATTTTTCTCTCTCTGTCAGAATATGAGAAAAAACGAAATCAACCGTGAATCGATAAGCATCAAATTTATGCCTACTGATTTTGTATAAACCATGCATAATATATTCTTAACTAATCATCAAAATCCATGACTTCTTCTTCAGTAACAAAACTGATTGATACTGCTCATATTATTGAATCGAAAGGCATGCATCGTTATTCGATTATTTGGTTTCATGGTTTTGGTGATAGTTCAGATGGCTACAAAGATTTATTTACTCAAATCCAACCACCAAATACAAGAATTGTTTTACCAAATGCTTCAAAACAATTGGCAACGATTGAAGGTCGCCAGCATTATTTACGAAGCTGGTACGAACATGATGAAACAAGTATAGAAAAAGGTTTACAAGTCATCGAATCAGCAAAAGAATTGATTGAACAAGAAATTCAACTTATCGACGATGCCTTGCTTATAATTATTGGTGGCTTTAGGTATTTGTACAATTTTATTTTCATTATAGAATGTTCGATAATCTATTTCCAGCCAAGGTGCTTGTCTATCATTAATAACTGCGTTAACTCATACAAGACAACAATTGGGTGGTGTCATTTGTTGTAGTGGCCAATTAGTATTACAGGAGAAAATTCCACAAATGTTAAGTGAATATGCAAGAAAAATACCGATTTTAGTTTTACATGGAAAAGATGATAATCGAATTAAATGGGGCGATGTTAAAGTTGGTTTAGAATTATTAAAAAAGAATGGAATCGATGATAATATGCAAGTCGTATTAAAAGACGGAGTAGAACACACCATTAGTCAACGTGGATTCCAACTAATAATTATGTTTATTAGCAAACAATTCAAATTGTAACTTATCTTTTTAATATCTAAATCTTCGATATTTACTTCTGATTTTATTTAATGACTTTACAACACTAGATACATTCTGACAAAAATAAAATTTTAATAAATATGAATTTGTCAGTGGTATGATCAATCTATGTAAGCACCTCTTTATACGTACTAGACAGTCTGTCCTTGCCAGTAAGAAGGCTTAGTAACAAATCTAGACTCCAAAAAAATAAGATCTTTAGTTCTAGAAATTACTATGAATAATGAGAATCTCACGTCAGTCGCATGATCAACATATTCAAATCTATCAGTTGCTTACAAGATGAGAGAAAAAAGTGATAGCGTCAAGTGCGCTGCGTTATGATAAGCAATCAAGGGTAGGGGATACTCAAGGAACGGTCATGAACTAGCCTTAGATATTTTAAAGAACTAAAAAAAAACAGTACTTGACAACAGTAACAAAATTTGGTTAAATGCCGGTTCCTGTACTCTCATGATCGATAGTTATATTCGTTGCCAATACGTGATAATATATCTCGTATTAAAATATTTCAATTAGTAGATGCTTGCAAACAAGAAAAAAAATCACCATTTGCTGATGAAAAACAACTGCAGTTGAATACTTGTAGATTGTACAAAAGAACATGAGAGTTTCTCCATGAAGGTTACCTTCGTAAAGTCTGTACCATGGGTCGATCCAAATGGTGTCAGTATTTCAAAAATTAAAATATATCGATAGATGTTTGCAATGTTGGTGTTTAAACATAAGTTTCCATTGAAAAATAAACATATTCTAAGCTACCAAATTTATAATTCAAACTAAAATGTATTATTTTTGCATTAAACAGTGCAATGCCATACTCTTTATAATTTTGAGTTAATCTCTGCATTGAAAACAGTGATAGGTCATTTTTTCAGAATATCTATTTATTTTTACTGCATCTATGCTTTGTTCAGCATGAAATAAATTATTATTTTTTTACCAATTTTGAGTCTTTCGATCGTTCTCAATTATCATTGAAAACAAATTTTATTTTATCGTACTTTGAAATGATTGTTGTCAAAAAGGTCTGAGAACAAAAGCAATCAATATTCAGGTGATCGTGTCACTTCTATCAATTTATTTGAAAAACAAAATATATATACTTCGTGTGCGAGACAATCGTTTTTTCGTGTACATACAATAGATAACAGTAAAGCAAACGGAAACGGCTGCACGATAACACTCTGTTCGAGTGACAAAGTTTTGGCAATTCAGTAATCGATTTTCATGTAATAGATAATCGATGAAGACGCATGTTAAAAAAGAAATCATATGACAAGTATCTCAGCAAGTGACTACTTTTTTCCTTATCCTATTCATTCGAATATGCAACTAAAGAAAAAGAATAGAATCTTTTTTTGTTTTTTATAAACAACGATATCTGCATTAGTCGTATTAGTGTCATCAATATTCATGCTGCTTAGTACTGTTTAATCGGTTGTAGAAATTTGATTCTCCGAACTAGGTTACATAATTTAGTTTGATAATCATTCAATGATGATATGTTTTGAGAAAGCCATCATTTTTTATTTGCTATTCTCGATTAGAATATCATTGGGGAAGATGAATTATCATCACTATCAACTATGACCCATACAAAGAATATCTCTTCTATGCGCAACACAATACGCAGTTTAATGGAACACACCTTCTGCTCTTCTTTTTTTTCTGGGGTGACCTTGCTACATTATCTTGATGTGTTTAACATTCTTTATTCTCAGAGTCAACTGAAAATAAAGTAAAAGAGAAAAAAAGAAAAAAGAGGTACCTCATACGTATTCAAGAAACGAATAGAAAAGGTAGATAAGAACAGCAAGTATTTAATACGCTTTATTTATACACTCGTATAGAAACAATTGCAGTTATTTTCATTCATATGTCTATATAGGACTACCTATAATACTTTCACAGCAGGCAGATAAAAAATAAATAGAATTATTTTATATTTCCTATATACTATAGAATAATATGAAAAAATCTATGGCAAATGGAATAGAAAATGATTGGTCACCAATTGCAGCATCAAGAAGTGCTAGAAACACAATCAATCCTATCCGACGCATTGTTGATCGAATGAAAATAAGTCCTAATCCAGCTAAAGAAATGATATCCTTATCCATTGGAGACCCAACACATTATGGGAATATGCTTCCACCCGTTGAAGCGTTAGAAGCAATACTTCAAGCCGTGCAATTACCTACGTCACATGGATATCCACCATCATTTGGTATACTGTATATAATCACAATTTCTATTCATTTCTTTTCTTTTTCTGAACCTTGTAGGCACACTCGATGCACGAAAAGCAGTGGCTCAGTTTTGGTCTCGATCTAATTATCAAGTAAAACCTGAAGTAATAATCAGAAAAAAAAGCAAACTTATTTTTAAAAACAAAATCTTGCTATTTTTATTATATAGAATGTTATTTTAACTAGTGGTTGTTCTCATGCATTAGAACTATGCTTTGATTGTATGGCCGATCCAGGAGATAATATTCTTCTTCCTCGACCTGGGTTTTCACTATACGTTACATTATGCCAATCGCTTGGCATTGAAACTCGATTCTATGATTTAATCGTAAATTAAATTCGAAAAAACGAAAAAAATAGGGTCCATTCTATATTTTCTATTAATTTAGCCGGATGAAAACTGGCAAGTTAATATAGATCATCTTGAATCATTAATTGATGATCGAACACGAGCTGTTCTAATTAATAATCCAAGTAATCCATGCGGAGCTGTTTATACAGCAGCACATTTACGAAAAATTTTACTTGTATGTGAACGAAATCATTTACCAATTATTGCTGACGAAATTTATGCAGATATGGTAAATAATACAAAAAAAAACCGAACTGACATGATTTTCATTTCATATTATGATTGATTCTTTTGTGAAGGTTTTCCCGAATAATGAATTTCATTTTCTTGGAATACTTTCGGAAAATGTGCCCATCGTTTCTTGCGGTGGCATTGCAAAACGTTTTATATGTCCAGGATGGCGTCTCGGTTGGATTGTTGTTCATGATAGACATAATCTTTTTAAAGGTAAAACAGAATGATAAAAGACAAACTTCGAATGGCTTTATTATGCTAGATACAATTCAACCTGGCTTAATTGACTTGTCTAGTCGTATTCTTGGTCCGAGCTCCGTCACTCAAGCAGCTCTATCTCATATTCTTTCTGAAACACCAGAGTCTTATTTTGATGATATTCTTCATCAAATACAAGTAAAAGTTGAATAGTAAATTTTATCTCTTCATTTACCTAAGTCTATTTAGAGTAATGCAGATTATTTTTATCATTCACTATTGAATACACCTGGTCTTCAACCAATTATGCCTCAAGGTGCTATGTATATGCTTATACGTATAAACACAAAGGATTTTAAAGACATTGAAAATGACAAAGACTTCTTCACTAAATTAATTTGCGAAGAATCAATATCTTGTCTTCCAGCATCTGTAAGTAATATTTCTACGTATTGAACACGTAAATTTGTTTTTTTAGGTATTTGGTATTGATAATTTCTTTCGTATTGTACTTACGACACCAATGGATAAAACTGAAGAGGCGTGTCAACGAATACTCGAATTTTGTCAACGACACATCAAATCTGTTACTTGAATAAATAAAATTTACTTATTTATTTATTTGTTTGTTTGTTTTTCATTTTAAAAATAAAAGGAAAGCAAAAATATAATACTGAGCGCGATTACTAATCCTAATAATAATTCAAGTAAATATCTGCAATAGTTCAGTTTACCTATAAATTATACAGACATTAATAGGAAACTTTTACTCTTCATATTTCTTACAACACGGACTCAACAATATGTTTTCAGTCAATTTATAAAAAAATCAAACAAACTTAGTGAACAATCGTCTACATGAATTTTAAAAAGAATTTAAAAAAAGATCAAACAAGATCTACGATATCAAATAGCCTTCTTGTTCTTATCATTGCTTGTCTAGTCATAGTAGTGGTAACATTAGCGTAAGTCAAGTTTAAGTTCTGGATAGAAAAAGAAAAGTTTTTATTTTATTGATTATTAACTGTTTATTTCTATAAAGATCAAATAAAAAACACAGTTACAAATATTGGTTTAAGTATACGTACCACAGTTATTCATCAATTTCATCCGGAAATTCTTTTTTGTTCATCAATACGTGAACAACATAAACAAGAAACACCATTATATGAGCAAACTCATGCTCGATTACCGACAAATACCAAGGTTAAGTCTATGCATGAAAATGAAAAACGAAAGCGAACATCTGTGCATACATTTATGAATTCATATGATAAAGATCAACAGAATTTAATTAAACATTCAAAATCAGCAGCTGACCTTTTTTAGATCATTAAAATTTGACAAATTTAAATAATTTCACATATCATATGAAAATATTCGATGGAATTCATAATAGAACAGTAGTGTCAATAAATATCTTGAAAATCGGGAATGTTGAAGAAGTGAGGACAGATGTGTGAGGCATCAAACAATATATACAACGATTCTATTAGTAGGATTTCGTTTTTGCCTTTTAGACAAGAACTCACGCAATAAATATGCGCCCTTCATAGATCTGTATTAATGACGAGTGAAAACATACTGGCATACACACAATTCTCAGTATTTCTTCATTATAGGTCAATTACTACATTCACTGCAAAAACACAGTGCTGTCGTACAATTGCAAACATCGCATATGTCATCCTGAACTAGAAAATAAAATCTTGGACATTGTAGCTGCCAAAATTTCATCAAATCGTATGTAGCCTGTTCCAATTTGTTGTTCATTTAACACAAAAAATAGTGCTTCAATTTTAAATATCTTTTCAATATGTATCCTTTATTAAATTGTCGTGTCAAAATGCACACACAAATCAAAAATAAGAACTTTCGCAAAAAAAAGAAGTCCAACAAGAAACACAAAGAAAAATTTTCGTACACATGAAGAATTATTTAAATAAACAACACGTATTATTTTATTTATCTCAATCAATATTGAAAACTATACAGACTCATTAACTAATAATACAATCTTTTTTCCTTCGAGCTTCATTTGATTTCTTATCTTTTTTATTTAATGTCATGGATTTTTTCATTAATGTTGGATTAATTGTATTGGATCGTAGACCCGCACATTCATCAACATAACTTATTTTCGTTCCATAATTCATTGACTTTTTAATACGATTACCATGTATGTCAAATTGTTGATAAATGGAATTAAAATCATCTTGTTCATCATCATCGGACGACGATGACGAAGATGACCGACGTATTGTTGAAACATTTTTCTTTGATCTATAACTCATTGTTGGTGAACGTTTATAAACTTTTTCTTTATCATCATCAACAAATCGAACATGATGTTGTTTCGTAAAACGTGTTGAACCATTTAGTGAACGGGAGCGTGGAAATTGTGCTGACATTGTTGAATACGCTGTTGATTTAGGTCTTGAAATAGGATACATTATTTCATTGGAATCAAAATTTTTCAAACGAGTTGTTGGCCGATCAACTAAGGTTTCTTGAGATATGGTTGGATAGGTTTTCACTTTCGGTTTCGATATTGATTTATTACTTAGATCAGGTAATGATGCATGTGATGATTTTGATGCTGAGCAACGTGCGATTTCAAGTGTTGCACCATGACGATCAAGTTGTTCGAGATTCAAATCATTATAGAATTGAATTGGTTCACGTGAACGACTTCGTGTTATATTCAATTTTTGTTGTTCGTGACGATCATTTGTTAACGTTGAATCAGGAGACGTTTGATATTGAAGAAAAACTTGTGGTTGATGACGATTATAACGACGACTACTCGTACCATCGGATAAATAACCATTCGTATAATCACGTTTATATTTTTGAACACCAGCTCCATCTGATAAATAACCTGTTGGTTCTTTTGTTCGTCGATTTGATGTAATTTGTTGTTGATTATTAATTTTAGAACGTGCTGGAATAATTTTAACATGTTGATTTGTATATGAATATGATGTTGGAATAATATCAGGACTTTGATGAAATTTATTTTGTTGAATTAATTTTGTATTTATTAAACGATTATTTCTTTGCGATGCGCATTCATTTGAACAAAATAATGCTCCATAACGCGGAAAGAAGCCACGATTATGAAGTGGTATACGGCATGTATAACAATAAAAACAGGTGTCTGTTGCATGCCAATGTTGAGATTCATGTGCCATTTGTGGTTGATCAGTTTCAATACGTTCACCACATGTATCACAATATTCAGCATACATTGTTTCAAAACAAGTTAGGCAAAATGGTTGACTTTGGCGCATAACATAACGTTCACCACCTAAACGTTTTTTACAATTTGAACAACAAAAATGATCCATATGCCAACTATAACCTTCGGCTTCGGTACATTCGTCACTGAAGATGATCTAAATGAATGAATATATGTTTGTTTTCATATTCAACTAGATATAAAGAGATCATGATCGTCTATAACACTCACAAAATACTCAATTATTCATTGATGCAATATCGTGTGATAAACAATATGTCTATGCTGACATTCATAAAAAGATGTATACATCAAGTAACTATAAGGTTTCATATATCAAAAGTATAAAAAATAAAGTAAAGTTATCATCACTCAGTACCTTATGTTGAAACAATGATAATATTCTTCTATGTGTATGTGGATACTCCAAACAAGTAACCCAATAATTTTTGCTTTGTTTTTGTGAGTATGCATCTATCTATATATATATATATATATATATACATATATGCAGTTCAATGTCTACGAATGTGTTCATTTCTGTCATGTCTATATTATTATCTCTAATGATTATCGAATCAATTATAGTTGCTTTTGAACGACAACTGTTCTCGTTTCTTTCGTATTGATTAAACAACATGCTTATAGCGTTTGTTTCTTTTCTATTTAAGTAATCATTAAATACATACTTCGTCACATCCTGTACATCGTGGTTTATATAATTCAGCATGATGTCGTCCACAATAAAGTTGACCATCTTTGTAAAAATATATTAAATTAACAAGGAATTCGTTGCATTGTTTACAAGTAAAACATTGTGGATGCCAAAGACCAGTACGACCGGCTCGTTCGGCGAATACACATATCGAACCTGAGTCAATTAAATTTTGACACTACAAAACAAAGTGAAAGCCAATTAATTTCGATCTCTTTTCTTTATTCAACAAATGTCTATTATTATAACGTTTCGGGATATCTGTCTTTGATTTCACACTTAGTGCCATAACAAATGCCAAATACACTTGCTGTTCACTACAGTCAATGAACTTTGCATTGCCCGTATGTTCAGCACAATTAACTTTTCTATCGTGTTTGATAATGATTTTCTTCTATGATGCATGTCTAGTAACAATATGTATCTTTATATGAGATTGATATTCTATATTATAGAAGATATTTGTATTTCATTTTACGAAATAACTCCATTGATCGTTATCAGAATCGGATCAGCGTGACGACGATCTTAACTTTTTGCAAAACTGAAACTACTGATTATATGCTTTGATCAGACATTGAACTCATGTCAAAAAGATATTAATTTTCTTAATTCTCTCCATAAATATTTCTTTTATGAATCCGCTAGCCTTAAATGTCAAATATTGAAATATGATATATCTTTTTTTTAAAGTGCTGTGAATTTGTTCTAGTGTCGTAACTTGCACATATATTAATCTTCCATCGAATAAAAATGAACAAAGAGTTGAATGATATACTTTTCAACTTACTCCACGACATGGCATAGGAGATTGTGTCAAAGGTAATTGTCTAGCAGAACCGCGACCAAGTGCATTATGCCGTTGTTGTTCATTAAAAATTCTTAATTCATTTTTTTCATCTTCTGTTAATGTACGACAATATTTGGGATCTGAATCATGTGGAGGTAATTGCTCTTCAAGCATTTTCTGTTACGAAAATAGAAAAATAGAATTATGACCTAATAAAAAAAAATAAGATAATCAAATCAATTTACTGTTCGATATTTTTCACCAATCGAATTAAGAAATGGAACTTTATCTTCAGGAAAACACTTGAAAAATTGTCGCACCTAAAGCAAATATTACTGCATAGTTGAATTCTCATGTACTATTTATAAATTTACTAACCTGTTCTGCTTTAAGACCAGAAGGACACCATGCATATTCTTCCAAAGCACAACCAGAATCATCATCACTGTTTGATAGACGAGAATGTTGTTGAAGCATTTTTGTATTCATCAAGATCAATTAGATGTTTGTGTAAACTCTAGAAAGAACAGTAAATGAATAAGTACAATTTAATGCATCATGTCTGTATGTCTCGATTATACGATTAAAAAGAAAAGAAAAGGAAGAGAGATTTATCTCTCTCGCGCCTTTCAAAAGACATGAGAACAAAACGAACGATTATGTATGGACTACTAAATCATCAAGATAACATAGTGAACTTTTTTTGTTAAAAAAAAAAGATGAAATAACAGTTGTCACACTGAATGGGTGTTCGCTTAAGGTCAGGGATATATAAGAGAAAACTTCTTCTTCTTACATATAAACGTCAAATTTCAAGAACTATTCAATGGTCATATTCTCTATTTGCTTAACAATAAGAGGCAAAAAAAAAGTATGACAGATGTTCAAAAAATTAGAATAATTGGATAATAGACTGGTTCTACCTTGGGTGCAATTAGATAAGAAATATTTCAATAGTTTTCATTCAAAATATCTAGTTTAAAAATGTAGACAGAGAGGAACAGCTTTCTTCTTTTTTTTCGTCTTTACCGTATCTCTAATAACTTGTTTACAGTTATGATGCAATAAAACAATGATGACCAGATGATTTCTCTAACGTATTCTCATATATTGACAAGTTCTTGATGAATAAAATAAACATAACATTTAGAAGAAAAAAAAACTCTCCGAATAAAATATTTGAAGAAAGATGTATTCTTTTTTTGCTTACTTATCGAGAATAATCATGGCAGGATTGATCAAAGATTTTTCTTTTAGACGTAACCGATGAATGTATAGTATACTTATCGGGAAACGAACAAAAAGGCATGCATTGCGGTAGTAAAGAAAAAAGTACCTAATTAACAATAATCATACGTCGTGGAGAAGCATGTAAACGTACGATTGCGTGTAGGCTCAGCTAGAATTCATGTTTAAATGTAAATGAGTTATAATGGTTTTGATCGTATTTGAAACCATTAGTGATTAGAAAAATTTTCAATTTATCCCACATTTTTTTCTTTTTACCTTTATATGTTGTTGTCATGTTGTGAATATCGATTTTTGATTTCGTTTCTTTGTCTTCAGTTTTTAATAAAAATATGTGTGTGTCGTTCTTTTCCCGGATTCGTTCGTATGCGATTGTGAATGAATGGATAGGAAACGAACTGGACGAACAACCGAACAAAGACACAATGGTGCTCGTTCAGTGACGACCGATTTGATCGATGAGAAGAAGAAAAAATATATATATAAATATACGTTGGTTCGCCTGCTATAGCTACTATATAAACAAATCGATGCTGGTTCGTTCGTTTGTTCGATTATTTTTTTCGTTCGCGCCGTAGCCGCGAATATTCAAAATTTGCGCTTTCGCTCATTAAATGTAAGGCGAGAGAGGGAGAGAGATTATAAGTAAAATAAAAGAACCGAAAAAGAAGAGAACAAGAGAACGATTGTTCAACGCGTTATTGCTTGTGCAAACATCTGTTGACATCGAAAGACGCATAGCGCCACACTTTGATGTTTCTCCTATTCTACTTTCAAGCTTGAATATATTTTTCATCTCCACCCCTTCTGGTCATCAGATCTGTTAAATGAATAAAGATGTGTAGCGTATTGAAGCAAAAGGAAAGAAAAAAAAATTGAACACTTATTAGAGAAAAGAAAAACATTTGACTCTTTTTAGGTTAAAAGTGTGTATGTCTTGTTTTTCTTTACTTAAGTATACTATACTGGATCAAGAGGTAGGTTACGTGTCAATGTACATATAGACATGTGTCAATAATAACCTATACTTGTACATGTATGTCTAAAGTAACGGTGTGAATTTACGCATTGGATGATCCAGATATTTATTGAGTTTTGCTTATTGAAGTAATTAATATTACGAAAAGATCAAGGGATCAAGACGAATGCTCTTGAACATTATACTCTATGCTTGTCTCTAAAAATATACGATAGTTAACTACAGGGAAAAATAGAAGTCAAAACGTTTAGATCAAGAAATTTGATGATAATCAGACGATCAATACCGTAAAAAATAACTATTTTAATTACTTGTTCTTGATCGTTGCTAATCATGTGCATTAGATTTCATGCATTTCAATGTGTCGGCGTTCGATGTCTATCCATAATATTCATTAGTCGTATTCCATCACCTTGATATTCATAGATATGTAAAAGAAAGTGTCTTAAAAAGCCATATAAAATCATTATGATTAAAGTGGTAAACATGAAATACTCATTTTTTTGTACATGAATTCAAATATTTTACGCAGTACAGTACTGTATGTTTAAAAAATAAGCAAGATCAGTCTCATTTGTGAATCCATGCAAAATGTTAGAATTCGATACGACTCAAAGTGTTATTCACATGAAAAAAAATAATGTGAGTGAACATTTCTTTACAAAATCGATTCATTCATGTGTAGATATTGCAAATCTGATCAAAATTGTACTTGTTTGTTTTCCTACGGTTAGTTGACTTAAGATACAAAAACATCGATTGTATTTTTGGTAAATAAATGAATTGATACTTCAAGATGCGATGAGCCTAAAATCAGTTGATTACGTAACAACATATTTTACAGATTCTATCATCGAGTATTAGTAATCGTCTTGACCTTGGTTATATGAAATCATTTCTCTTAGTACGAATGAATATATATGACTTTTGAATCGTTTTGAAATAAAATAGTTGTGTTGTTACTTGAAAAATCTACATTTGGATAATGATCACACAATCCATATTAAAACCAATTAGTGATTGTCACGCTGTATGATATTATGACGAATTTCTCTTTTATAGCAAATAGAAGTCATATTCAATATCAAGACTTATCCATAATATGATAGATTTGAATAAAAAAAACGTGTCCTACAAGAAATAATTATCTGCTTCATGGTTGAGTGTTTAATAATAGCTTGTTGGCGTTCTTGAAAAAGAATTTAATTATAATAATATTTTAGTTTGAAAAAGAAGGTTTAATGAAGCTTTAAATAAAAATAATCAACTACTGATCATTTCTCTATAATACATAGTATCTAAATTTCTCAATTTCTTTTTCAACAAAATAAAATAAAACCACACAAGCACTTTAGTAATGCAAATCGGAAGGAAAAAAAACACACGGTTGATAGTAGAACTAGCATAACGATATAACTGATGTAATAAAGAAAAGAAAACAGAAATCACAATTATTTTCTCTCTATTTTGTTTGATATTAATGTTCCTGTTTTCTTTTTGTTATGAGCGATCATTTTGAATTACATGAAGCCTGTATCACTTTCAGTAGCATAATCGGAAACTCGATTTCCATCAATATCAATCGTTTCGATTTTTGTTCCACCACTTTTATAAACTATTTCACTTTTCGTTCGAACTTTATTTGTATCAATTGGTTCTTCCAGAAATTCATTTAATGCTTCAGATACTGTTCGATCAGGTCGACAATTCTAAAAAGATATATTTTATTTTATTTACTAAAATTTTCATCGAACTATTTTAACCTTGGGTTTTTCACGATGTGTATTTACAGCTTCAGTTCCCAATGGTATACATTCCATTAAACAACCGTAAGCCATAGGTGTTAATTTAATTACTGTATGCAATGGTACTTTTGTGTAGGGAAGATCGTCTAAGAAATTTTCAATAAGATAAGTCTAATGTAATATTACTAGTATACCGGCATCTTTATTTAGAAAATAAGCAAGAATACAACGTGCAACAGCCTGATGACAAACCACAAGAACATTTTCAGCACGTTCTAATTCCATTATGACTGGTTCCAAACGTGCAACAAGATCTTGATAAGACTAGAATAAAAAAATAAATGATTTAAAAATCATCTTATAGTGTTACACAAGACTCTGGCAAGATGAACTCAAAATTCGATAGAGCAAGTTCAAGTGATTCAAAGATCTTGTTTTTGTATTTTTAGAAAAATGTAATTCATTCAAATCTCTGGATAAGCCTGCTCGAAAAAATAATCTCTTTCACGTATGAAAAGACAATAGATATTTTGTTTTCTTCCGAAACAAATTCAAATTTAGGGTTCTTTTCTTTTAATAAAAATTTATCTCTTATTATTTTTTGGAACTGCACTTATTTTATTGATGGACTCGCATTGGAAGTATCATTGGCTGATTTTTAATATTCTTTAAAAAAAAATGAAAGCATGATTTGACTCATTCAACCATAACTGTGAAATAATGTATTAAGTTTTATTTCACTTATAATTGAAATATCTATCAAAAATAAAATCTGTGCAGAAGTATTGTTCAAAAAGAATCTATCATCTGTTTATCTGATTTTAATATCGTTACGCAAAAACTTTCTTTTCATATTACCTCTCCACCAGGATAACGATAATGATATTTAGCTTGATCGCGAGCAGAAAATTCTTCTGGATAGCGAGTTGCTATTTCTACATATGTTAAACCCTCACAAATACCCTAGATAAAACAAATAAAAACCAATAAATTTCTATAGTAAAATGTATATACCGCATTAATTTCATTCAAAGCTTTCCATTGTTCTTTTGGCGCATTAATTTTAGCTGCTGATTGAATAGTTCTTTGCATTTGACTTGTCCAAACAATTAAATCGGGAATATTTTCTAGAAAAAATTAAAACTGCGAATGGATTTTTTATGATTTTTGTTTTGATTTGATTTACCATGAGCTACATAGTTGGCAAGTGCATCGGCATACTAGAAAAAATAACAAATAGGCATCGAAAAATTGATTAATTTAATAGAATTAATACCGCTTTTCCATTAATTGATAATGGTGGATCGCCACCAATACGTTGTTGAACATTCAATTCGGATTCACCATGCTAGAAATGAGGAAGAATATTTCGTCCGAGATAAACTTTCATTTTAATTTACTCGTGTTAAATAGATTGTTCTGGGCGTTACATGAATATTCATAAGAAAATAAACGACACGACTTTGAATATGACCTGGAAAGTACGTATTAGAATATGAATGATTCTTTTTTGAAAATTTTTAGTTTACCTCCAATTTTATGAACAAGAAACCGTTCACCACAATTGAAAATTTTAATAAATGAAAAAAGTTTCTCGTCAGTTTTATCATCAATCGGTTGATAACGTTTTTCATATTGTTCAATTCGTAAAAGAAAATCTGCTACAGCTTCTTCTTGTGCAACATCTTTATAATCAGGACTTTTTAATTTGACTTCCTTAAAAAAGATGGTTTATTTAAATTTGTCTTCATTCAGTAGTTTGTTTTACTCGACTGAACATACTTTAATATTTGCTTCAATTATTTCTGATGAATCACAAATAGACTCAACAAAAAATACTCGAAAACAATAGGTTTGTGTACAAAAATCATGAATAGCTCTACGTCGTTCACGTGTTATATTGGTTGCATCAAAAATAGCAACTTCACCTTCATCGGCAAGAAAATTGCATGCATCTTCGAGTGCTTTTTGTGCACATTGACTAAAAAATAAAAATATGTATTCTTTGTTTTTTTCTCGAATTGCTAAATTTTGAAATAGAATATATACTTTAGTACAGCCATAGCTTCAGCATTATCGGGATCAAAGAAGTTTTTATCGGCATGAGACTTAACAGCACGACGATATTCTCCAACATTGAAGACTAGAAACCAAAGCATTCTTTTAAATGAATATTCTCATTCCATTTGAAATTTTATCGTCCAAGAAAATATTTATAAAAACAAGATAAGTGCATGGCCTTATAATATGATGTCAAAGGGATTCGTTTTCCTTTAGATTTTTAAAATATAGTTTATATATAGTAAGGTAGCTATATATATGTTCGACTATTGGTTTCTTTTTTTGTTCTACATGTAAAGTATGATTGATGTATCATGTGAACTTTTAACTAAATGCGCCAGTATTTACTTAGCCACTGTATTCTATTAAAGTAGTTCTAAAGTGTTCTTTTTTTAAATTTTAACCTTGTCGATGGTTTTCTTTTGCTGACGGCTTACTTTTTTTCTTTACATCTATATTCGTCTCTTAAATGATTCTCATGATCTGTATTTTTATCAAAATAATAATGATAAGTGTTAACGTCAATAAACGTTGGTATAGGTGGAGAATTTTTTCCTGAAATCCACAATATCACCTTTGGATTGCTTATATTTATATAATACTAGTGATATTTTATTCACGTACCTTTTGTTTTTATTCCGATCCATTGTAAATAACGAGCCAACTTACGTGAAATATACGTCTTTAAAAATGAAGGAACATGAAAATAATTTGTATGATCAGCTAGAAAATTTTACTTTGCCTCTAGCTGGTAATCCAGCCATAGCCTTAATAAAAAATAAGCATGATACAAGTTTAACAAGGAAAACGGTTTTTATAGATAATTTTTCTACATACAATAATGGTTGGGGTCCGAACGAGACGATCGCGACATGCTACAAAAAAAATATAATAGAAAAGAAGAAAAAAACAAGAATATAAAATTATTTCTTTTTCATTCATTTGAACAATTTTGATTAGTAAACGAATCTGATAGTTATATGTTACTAATGTGCGCTCACCTTGACTCAATCGTCGGCGATTCATTATCGGATTATCTGGATCAAGAAATGAGCGACGTTTTCGCCAATAATTCAAATCAAATTTTGATGCATCTTCCGTGTCATCCGTTGTAGTTGGTTCTTCTAGCATATCATCATTGTCTGATGGTATCGACATAGTTTAGTATTTTCAAAATATTAATAATCTTTGCGAACGTTCTACTTCTTTAATAAAAAAAAAGAAGAAAAGCTATTGCCAGTTGAGCCCGTCTTACTATTTGCTGATAGTGTGGCAATAGTGCCGATCAAAAAAAAACAAATGCCATTTTCTTTTCTTCTTTTGCTTCCTTACTCTTCTCGTCGAACAAAATATCATTTTAAAAAACAGTTTTATTTTTATTTTTTCTATACGTGTATGTAATGTACTTAAATATTCTCCAATTGATTTTTAAATGAAAGAAAACTGCGACGAGTCATGAATGTTTATTTTGCTCAATTACATCTAGTTAATGATTGTGTATGAAATTCTATACCCTTTTTCTGTTTTCATATAAGACAAGCGCAACACCAAGTAAATAAACAATAATCAAATTCTATCATTCTTTCAGATGTGTCGGTGCATTTCATGTCTTCTTTTATTTCTCATCTATCTATGTAGTTATGTTAGTATAGAGTGTTAAACTCGTTGGTAAACTATCAGCACAACGGAGTAAGGTAATGACCATATATTTGTACGAAGCGTTCGTTGTCATGTGATTTTTTTCTATATGAATGAGTAGCGTGGCAAGAACAAAAAACATATGTGATACGCACAAGTAAACGCGAATGACAACAACGTCATTCATTTGTACATTTAATTTCTTTTTACTTTGTGTTAGTAAAAGACACAGAAAGATAAGAACAAAACAATCACGTGCTTGAAATACGAGTTTGTATTTTATTAATAGAGAAGATAGCTATTTAGCTAGTAATCGTGTGATAAGAAAAGGAAACATGACTTAACCTTAGACTGTTTTCAGCTGTCTAAAGATACAACACAGCAAATATGTGAGCGCAGAACGAGAGAAAATTTGCGCGAATAAGAAAATAATTGAATAAAATATACTGTTAATACATATGCAAATATAAAGATATTGGAAAGAATACGATACAGAAAAGATGTTAATAATTACCTTTTGATGGTATTGGTACCTTTTCAAACGTTGATGGCCGACCAACAAACGATGATGATGATGATGATGATGATGCTATGAGGTCTCCACTTCTAAAAAAAATACAAATCAATAATTTTTCTGTAATATTTTTTGAAATTTCTATTGAAATGTTCCTCAGGTATCAATGAAATTAGCTCGAAAGTCGTTGAATAACAATATAGTCACGGTAAGCTGTATTAAACTATTAATTCGATTTTTTTTAAACCACAAATGTTGTACAAAATATGGCCAGTGAAAAAAAAGTTTAGTTTATATTTCAGTGCAATCAAATGCCAATGTTTTCTGTCATAATACAAGAAATATCAGTATTCGACATTGAATAGACTTTTTAGCGTGTTTTTTTCTTTTTACAAGTAATCGTAGTTACTATTTGTTGATGACAATCTACTAAGATTAGTATCACTGAGAAAAAATAATTACCATATGAGCTAATACTTCAATAATTACTACATGGTTTATCATGAACCGTATACGCTCTTCTCGGTTCTGTTTGAAATAGTTTGTATTTGAATTAGAGATTATTTTGTATTGTCCTAGCGTTTTATTTATCATATCATAAGAAGTCTATCTTTCAATGATCTTTTTCTTCTTTTGTATTGCTTGAAAACTACAATCAAGTATATAACTAATACTTTTGATTGTCTTCTATTTCATTTTAAGAAAATTTTATATATTATCTACAGTTTTTAATAGTAAGCAATTTTATAGAATACAAACGATACAATTGAATATTTTAGTCTAATGTCATTAGTATGCAATTACTGAGTAAATCATCAGTTCAATAATATCCATGCAAAGCAAATGAACTGCTATTGACAATACATGTAAAATAGCAAATATCGTTATAACATGCACAGTCCAAAAATGGCATAACCATTATCACCTGTGTAAAGATTACAGAACACATCACTCGTGATAAACGAATTAAAAATATAATAGAACACTTACAGCATCATTCTTATGTTGTCGTTTTTATAGTTTTTTCGTTTGCTTATAATAACAATAATCTGAATTGAAGAGAATCAATCGTTTTAAATTAAAAATATTGTTCGTTTCCTTTTTATGTGAAATGTTCGGTGAAAATAAAAGAAAAATTATTCAAGTCATAAGAGTATTTATTTTCTTTCTCGTGATGATTGACATGTATATAATTTATTTACATACGTTGGTGGCGTAGAAAGAAACCGACAAAAAATAGTTTTATATGTATAATAATAAGACGAAATGAAAGAAAAAAAAGCTACCGTACAATGAGAGAAGCAAAGATCACACCAGTAATATGTTTTTCAATTTTTTATTTTGTGCTTACGAATTCACGCCGGCACTGTTCTTGAATATATATGCGTGTTACGTGCAAAAACAACAAAATCAACCATTCTCAAAGTTTAACATGAATTACATGTGATTCACTGCTAGTTCCCGATGGCTTCTTTTTATAAGATGTTGCATGTTCAATATCGTCTGATGCTGGTGAATCAAACTGTTCAACAAGATCGTTTGCTAATGCAAGAATCGCTTCATCATTACGGTGAAATTTTGTTTGAATCAACTCTTTTTGTTGTACAACATCGTATGTTACCAAATATACTAAAGAAATAAAGTTAGAAAATACAGATAGTTATATACTATGGCATTTGAATATATTTTAAAGTAGTAAGACAACATACATTTGAATATGAGAAAGGATGATGATTTTCTCTCTGACACTAATTTAAATAGAAACATTGAGTTCAACTATACTATGCAGCGAGGAACAAAAACATTGCAGATCACTTAAATCGTATTTTATTCAAAATCAATCAAGCTATTATTTATCAACTAAAATTGATGTCGTTAAAAAACCGACCAAGGCATACGAATATTTTTGAGAAATATGATAATTAATAGATGTTGAATAATGCAGCAAAACAAACGTACTACATCTATTCTATCTTATACATTCAGGATAATATTCTTCATTCAGAATTTTTAGATTTCAATTTTTATTTTACGTATCAAATGTACTCGGTCATAAAATTCTTGAATGAATTCTATTGAGAGCTGTTTTTAACCTTGATAAGAGAAAGGCCACACGTATTAAATCATCACTGTACCTAAATGACTTTGAAATCGACCAAAACTGTACCTCGATCTTAGTCAGGTAACCAGAAAAAAACATCGAGTCGGAAAGAATGAACTTCGTGACCTTGCTGGTAATCGAATTAAATATTCTAAGAAATTGCTTTCACAGAAGACTCAAAGTCTCAGAGAGGCATTCACACTTACATCTAACTACATCATGAATAAACCTGCTTATTTAATATATTTCAGTTTCAAATGTCATTTTAAAATTATAATTTTAGCTTACCAGGATCATAGTGTAAATTATTATACAAAAGAAAAACTCGATAAGGATAATGTCGATCTTCACCGAAATAATCGATTCGTCCTTCACATTCTGTATTAATAACACATATTTCAATTTCATATTCTTGTGTTAATATAGCTAATTCAATTCCACCGCCCCATGAATCATCTAAAATTTTCATATAAATATGAACTAAGAAAAAAAACCGGAATTCAAATATGTTTGTCTTACCCTTTCGAATCCATTTTGAATATTCAGAATTTGTTCGACCAAGCATAGCTTCGGAATAAGTTATTTGATCGGATTCTATTTTTGTTGCAACTAAATTGCGTAAATATTTATTTGACGCTAAATCTAGTTTTCCTGAATGTAAAACAAAATAAATCGATGAGAAAAGACAGCTATTATCAGCCGGCACAGAAAATCTTATAAGCTGTCCAATAAGAGATTTTTTTGTTGATAAATTATTTGTTGTTTTTGCTTGGGTGAGAGATGATGATGATGATTCTTCTAAATTCAGTGAAGATGACGCCGTTGAATTGAAATAATCGGATTTATCTAATGAACTTGCAACATGTTTATCATTTGTTGATAGTTCATCATTATCTTGTTGTTGGCAAAGTATTAATTCAGTTAAATCAATAAAAAGTTCTTCATTACTTGATAAACTATATTTATCAAAGGTTATGGATACATCATAATGTGTAGTACTAAAATTATTATTAATAGGATAAAGTAATGAACAACCGTTGGGTCCACTTCGATAGATGGAAATATGTAGTAACTGATCAACTGTTAAATGTAAATCATGAGCTATTTGTTTAAATAAATCAATGATTCGATATCGAGCAGCAATTTCCATGCTATGATATTTATTAGGTTTAAGACGAATAAGAATTCGTAATAGAGGGCCAGCCATACTGGTTCAAATTATTATTTAACTAAAGGAATCTGAAATAAAGACGATAGATTATGTCTCTGTCAGAAACACGCGCTTATTTATATTGAAAAAAGACGTTTGTTGTTTATTATTTGATAGTTTGGGATGTAAATTGTTATTAGTCATTGTGAATCAATTGAATAGAATTTATTAACCACTCTTATGCTGAGTAGTTGAAAATTAATAATTATTCATGAATCAAATTTTTGCTTTTATTAATGTTACAAGTGATCTTTAATAGATAGTTATTTTACTAACATGAAACTAATTTAATTAAAGAAGATGTCACTAGAACCAAGAAAAAAAATACTATTACTGTATGTTATGTTCATGTTATTTCCTTTTCACTGTATTAAAGATCTTGTTTTTGTCATTGTCAGTTAAACTACTGATTCATAATTTTGAATTGATGGTAGCCTAGAGAAGAATTTATCTAAATTTAATTTTATCTTTGATCGAAATGTTCCCTGTTCGGATTCGGAGCAATAGTCTATAGAAAGACTTCTAGAGAAGTTTTACTTGTGGTAATGTAACATATCAAAACATTCTGAATTTTCCACATCGCTTGAAAATTTTCACTTGATGAAGATAGTGAGAAATGCATCTATATTTTATCAAGAAGTATTAGATTCAATATTAGTTTTACAATTTCTTTTACAAAAATGCCTTCTATTCAATATTTGATGTATATTTCGCATTGAACAACAACTCTTATTCAAGATATTTTAATTTAAAAAAAAACGATACCCGTTCACTGTAAGCATTAATCAACAAAAGGAAATAACAAATAAAAATTTTCAATGTTCATCTTTAGTAACTTCATGATATTGTTAAAGCAATACAAGAAAGTTCTGAGAATTTAAATATTCATTTGCTTCATAGTGAAATTATTACATCTACAAAATTGGTCAAAGACAAAAATACATGATAATCATCACGATGAGTTTCGGTTAATGCTCTTTAAAAAAATGGAATTTGACTGTATTCATATATACATATAAAAATCATGACAATACTTTCAAGTTAACTTTGTTCCAAGTAATATTTTCAGCAGACAAACCATTCAATAGTATATGATCTAGCAAAGTTTATGATAGATTTTCTGTTTGCATTTTCCCATTTCTTTACAATGTACACAAGCAATCATAATACATGTGAAAACAGTGAAAATAATACTTATACGCACAAACAGAAAAAAAAACGAAAAGCCTTATTTTGTATAAAAAAAAAATATAAACGTATATATCGATTGTTTTCACTGTCTATGAATGGAATCTTGAAAAATCAAACGAACAAATGGTTTTGTTTCTGATAAAGCTATTGAACAAAATGGACATATTGATTTTAAACCTTTAGTACCTAAAATAGAAAATAAAAATCTAGATGATAAACGTTCTATTATTGATATTCTTCTTACCATAAGGTACTTTTATTTTTGACCAATACAACGTTGTTGACTGTGAAGTCATATGTCCACATGGATGGAAAGCATATGAAGTGGTGGATTCATTATCTGAATTTGGTATAACATAAAATGCTGGTTCAATGCCAGGTATAATTGGAATAAGTGGACCAACTGTTCGACAAAGCGGACATTCACGTGATTCACTATTATCATTTTTTACACCCCATTTATGATTTCCATGAACATGTCCACATAAAACGTAAACATACGCATTTGGAGTATTTGAAGATGTAGATGCAAATGGATTAGTTTTTATGATTAATGTATTTAATCCCACAGGGCATTGTGGTTTTTTAGAATTTAATTGATCTAATTCAAGTTCAAGTAAACGACGCGTCTAGAAAATGATACTTAATTGACTTAAAGAAATTTGCAAAGAAAATATTTTACAGGTGTATTTTTA
The DNA here is from genome assembly GCA_905331475.1 of Rotaria socialis. Lineage (NCBI taxonomy): Eukaryota > Metazoa > Rotifera > Eurotatoria > Philodinida > Philodinidae > Rotaria > Rotaria socialis. The sequence continues at coordinate 213,102 of CAJNYU010004523.1, read as the reverse complement.
AGACCTTCAACTGATCTCCAAAGAAGTGTTGCTCCACATAGATCAATAAGACTTCCATCTAAGAGAATATTATCTGTGTTTGACGGAGGCTAAAAAGAATATACGTATATAATAAATATTATTTATGTTTTCTTAATTTAATTGTTATTTACTGTTGATTGATAATTGAATTTTAATCGCCCTTCACCTAAATCGAAAACACTTCCACAAACTGATACCTCTTTCCATTTGGTTGGTTTGGAATTTGTATTAAATTGATCACCATCAAGATGCATAACTAAAATGCCATTTGTTGTAACGCCATCCATTTCGTTACATTCATTTTTCCATTTTATCGATTTTTCCTATTAGAAATTATAATAATATACAAATATTCATGAATGATAATTTAGTGTGTACTCCAAGAAATATATTTTTCGATGCATCGAAACCAGCAGCATATATTCGAGTTGTATATGGTGGATGACGTGAGATAACAATGCGGCATGCATAACGTGAGATAGTTGATTGTGGAACCGATAAATCATCAAATGTTTTCGCTCCAGCAACCGTATCCATAACAATACAATCGATTTGATTTTCTGATGATCGACCGATCTAAACAAGAAAATTTTCTTTCGCAATTATTTTATTAATTTCATAGAAAAGAATTTATACTTGAAACATATCTGAATCTTCATCGTGTGCATATTGTACAACGACTGTTTGATTTCTTGATAATGTATATGAAATAGAATGAAAATCAGCTTGAGTTAATTTCTAAAATAGAAAACTGAATCATATACTACATTGCTTTTAACATCAATCGTATTTTCATTAAAACCTGTGTGTCCATCTGATTATTTACATGAAACCTATTGCTATATGATAGTTTCGCACGCAATATGTGTACAATCAATATCTATACTCGTCTCAGATTTAATCAATATCGATCACATAAGCATGATTGCATAATAACCTATGTTCCTCATCTTCTTCATTTTTTCATATCACTATGTCTACAAGCAATTGAAAGTCCGAGATGTCCTTGTGGATACGATAGGCTAATTTATTATTTCTTTTCATTTCATTTTACTTTATTTGTTTCAATATTCTTGTTTTATTACCTGTACTTCATCAGCATTTTTACATAAATGCTGTCTTTGTGCTTTCAAACCATTAGGTTGTGTACGTTGTCGCAATTGAAATTTGCTTTTTCGTCTACCACGATCACCACTAGGAATTTGTCCATTATATCTGAAGAAAATATAAAAAAATGCAAAGTACTTTTAAAGCTGAATATATAGACATAATAACAATACTAAATGAATATCATATGACACTAGACATATGAAGGATGTGAATATTTTTAGCTTTGAATATATGTAGATTCATATTCATTTTTCTTTTTATCGAAAATATTATGGAGATCTTTCAAGGTTTCAATTAAAAGCAATATATCAACGAAACAAAACAAAAGAGTGAAGAGTTCATGAAATAGATCTATGATAAGAAAGCAATTATTCATTTCTTATCGTCAAGTAACTGATAAACAGAAATATATCATCATATCGCAAACATATTAATTGTTAATCTATGTTTTATTTACTTCGAGTAATAACGATATTTCATTGTAAAAACATATTACAAAAATATAAAATGTTTAAAGAAATCATTCAATATTCGACTGTGATTTTCATTTATATTACAATAGTTTAGAAGCGAACATCATATATCCGTAATCAAAGCACATGAAATACTTATCGATATTCAAAGAAAATCATTGATGAATGTATCTTTTAGAAAACAGTAAAATATTGAACTTACCCAAGGACAACTAATTCACCATATTTTATTTGTTGTTGATCATCATTTGTATTAATGTCCGGCATCGTCTACGATGAGGATGCAGCACAAAAAAAAAATATATATATATATATATAAGGCACTGCTACAGACAGAGAACAATTCTTAGGTATAGTAGCACTGTGATAGAAGAGAAAAAAATAGTGGTCGAATGATTCGTTTTATGCGAAGAGAGAAAGAAAGGGACTATATTGCTTCGTCCTCTTTTTTTTTCTCTGTCTACTGTTGATGTTACTCGACGAGCGAGCAAGCGAGCAAGAGGGCATATGCATATAAATATATGTGAGGTTATACAGCATAGATATGCATTCAAAAAGCAAGTAAAGAACAAAAAAAAAGTGAAGTCTCTCTTTCGCCATCGACGACGGCGAAGGAAAAAAAGAATTATATGTTTTGTCCTTCTTTGCAGCTGGAAAAGAGAATCTATGTATAAAAAGGTGCCGAACATACGGAAAAGGTTCGCATTCTGGTCACTTAAAGTTTACGTTATACGCAGCAATATACATTGTTTTCATATGCACCTTTTTTTTCACCAAACCATAAACAAACGAAAAGATTGACTGTTGCACTTCGATCGAATAATATACAATCACTACTTGAACAATGAGCTTTCTATCATTCATATTATTTAAGGATAAGATTAAATTAATATGAATAGTTAGTTTGATATTGATTTATTTTCATGATCATATAACTTCTGTCTCACCAGAATAGATAACACGTAATTTCTAATCTATTTTATTCAGAGTTATTCTTATGCTTAATATATTAATATTAACGTGATTGATTGAAAGAAAAGTATTCTATGAGTAACCATGAGCTTGTATTTATTATTTTGCTTCGCTTGAATAGTTAACTGTTCATATAAATCTAGTATGTATTCTAAATATTTAATGCATCAAATATTCTTCATTTGCCACAATGATGCGTCATATATAAACTTCCGTTGATTATTTGCTTTTAAACAAGTAAAAGATTAAATAAAATGGAAATCGCTACATTTGTTGGTGGTTATTTTTGGCATATGTAAACAGTATTTTTCAAAAGTTCCTGGTATAATATCAACTGTTGTCGGTTATTCCGGTGGTCATATACCTAATCCTACTTATGAGCAAGTTCATACACAAGCAACTGGTCATACTGAATCGATTCAAATAGTATTTAATCCTCTACTTGTTACATATGCAACTTTATTAGAGATCTTTTTCTCAAATCATGACTAAATACAACTTAGTCGACAAGGCCCTGATGTGGACCCACAATATCGATCGGTCATCTTTTCTCATAATATCCAACAATGGCAAATAGCAGCAGGTTACATTCAACAATTGAAAATAACTCGAACTCCCCCTATTGTTACTGAAGTCGTACCCTTTCAAATCTTTTATCCTACTGAAGCTTATCATCAATTCTATCAAGCAAGAAGACAATCACTGATGAGGTCATTCTGAGAGTTTGTTGTTTATTTTGAAAATTGATAATTTAATCATAGAGATTTTTGACACTCATCTAATCAATTTTCATTAAAGATCTTGCAAAATACTACTGTTTTGATGAAGTCAATATTTACTTTATTGAATATTAAATCTTACTCAAAGATAATAGAATCTAACTAGGGAAGGTCCCTCGTTAGATTTCTTTCCGATTTGTGAAAAAAAAATATCAGAAACTTGAACCTTTATTGCTGTATTTAAATTGACTTTCGAATACCCTTTTCAACAAACAATTTTTACCGAAACCTCGATTTCATATTTATGTGTTGCAGATTGAAAAATGGCCAAAAACTCAAGAGTTGCCCATAAATCGAAATACTTATCGGCACGATTTTTATATTAGAATAAAAATTCACAACAGCGCTAACATCTAGTCGATATTAATTTCGAATGAAGATATTTGCAAAATTAGATCTAAATAAAATAAATTGATACTGATGATTGATTAATTTTCACGGCAATATTTTTTCTAATGAATTTCACTGAGGTATATAAAACACGATCATCTATACCGATCGGTGAAAATTGTATAAGAAATGACAAATTTATCAGCAGCTATTGATATTGTATTTTCATGGATTGTTTTTAATCATGTTATTCCTGAAAAATGAAAATGGTTTTATGTATTTCCAGTGAAAAAGAATTTAAAAGTATCTCTATTTCGCGGAGAGCTACCATATTGATTACTGCATTTCACATTAACAATCGGTTTCCGACAAAAACTCATCGATTATATACATTGCTCTCTCTCTCTCTCCCATATAGCTTTAAATCTACCTATCTATCTATCTATTATGTCTTCTATATAGTTATGAATGGAGATTTTGTTAGAAAAGATTTATCTTGAACATAAACTGCAACTAACTTCTAAATAATCATCAAGTCTAGTTTTGCTTTGTGTGGATCCGAACCAACGATTATTGTTATTATTGTTTGCTATTATTTTCTATGTGACGTAGACAAATGAGACACTAGCATACGAATATGTATAATGTCAATCTGGAAAAAGAATGTTAAGATGAAAAATGGTTGCTTGATCGAAGCGGGGAAAGATCTTTTGCAAATATGACAATTGATAATGGATGGTCTATAAGGAAACGAATACGGGAAATGAAATTTTGTTTTTGATATATACCAATTCGACATAGATGATTATGAATAATGTTACAAACTAGAAATCGTTTTTTTCCTATGTTCAACAAATAAGATTTATTCCTTAGTTGTTAATTCTTTTCATATGAGTAGATCGATTATTTCTTACTGTCTTTCAAATGTTTGTAGACGCATCAGTTATTACTTGTCAAAATGAAAAAACTGTTGACTACGTGTCACACTTCAATCATTTTCTCTAAAATCAGAGATATATCCAAGACTAAATAAATATTAGTTTTTTGTTTAAGGAGGGGAAAATATTTATCTATTGATTACTTTTGAATGATAGATTGTGCATACCAAAACAAATGATTAACTACCATAATTGATGCTAACCCATCGATAATTAGTATTGTTGGCCTTGGCTATGGCTAGAAGCAAACTTACTCTGTAAAAATATTAGATGTCAACTAGTTTTTGTTTTGATTGTAACGAACATATACGTGGGAATAGAATTAAATTAAAGTAAATTCAAAAAAGAATTGTATCGAACATAAAATTAATATGCCAAAGCAATTTTTTAGATTGAAATGAAAATCAAGCAGTTCAAATAATTTTTTTGAATGTTAAATGTGTATGATATATGTATATATATTACAAGACAACAATTAGTTTATGATTCTTTTAGGCTTGGAACAACTCTTTTCCAGTCATCTTGAAAATTTTGAACTGGTATTTAAAAAGAAGAAGTATCTCTCTCTTTCGGGTCTCTTTTTTTGCGACAGAAAACCTACTTGAAGTTTCATTATTTACATTTTGAATGGCTTTGTGTTCATAGGACACAAGGTAAATAAAACGCTCAGGAATAAAGCAGAGAAAATAGTAAAACAGCAAATCTGAACGGGCTATTTTTCTATTACTCACGATGACAGACTGAATGCGAATAATCTACAGCAAAAAAACGATTGAAAACATTCTCCACAACTATAGACGCTGTAGTCTAACTTAATGTTGTATTCCTGTAGAATGAATACTAATGAAAATGACTCAAATGTATGGATAAATTTTACGCATTTATCTCGCTGACTAATTTTATCTTCATTTATAATTCTGTATATGATGCAGATTCTTAATGCCGTATAATGTTTGGGCTCTATCCTATATCAAATTTGTCTTCTACTGATCAATTGATTAATTTTATGCGTTTCGACGACAAACTTTCATTGATCAACAAAGAAAGTATATCTGTCTTGTCTGTATGTAGGACATTTAGATTTCACTTCCAATCTAAAAAACAATTTAATTAATATTAACTTTTCGTTAGAATCATAAATATCGATTATCATTTTGTTCACTTCCTTTTCAATGAATAGAAATTTCAAATCTCAGATAAATCCTAGGATTATTTCTATTATATTTAACCTTGAACTTCATGCACACAGTATACACATAAGACAACGAAGGATGAATTACATCATCAAACTGAATCTGATGTGTCAGAAAAAGAAACAATTAGTCGAGTTTTTGTTGCTAAAGCAAGTGTTATCGATATTATAAAACTTCTTAGTAGATATAGATACCAATTTCTTCGTTAGCAATAATTTATCGTCATAAGAGGATACATCTACATAATCTAATCAATGCCCACGATTTACTGCTGATGTAAAATTATCACTTAAATAGAGATATTTGTATTTCCTAATTTCTACTATAGTTTTCAGATTAATCTATATATATATATATATATATAGACAATTAACAATGGACATTTTAAAAGATACATAAATGATAATGAATAATAAATATTAAATTCTATATTAGTTATGAAATATTTGATTACACTTTTCTATTATACGAAAAAAGCAAATAGCAATATTTCAGATTGTTATTCATTGTACACTGAACAAATAATATACATATATATATATAGGACGAAATTTTATTTGATATGATTAACTATGTAATAGTTATTCTGTGAAAATATTATAATTATAGTGAAAATTACGAAATAAATAAAACGAATCTATTCAACACCACGTAACAATAAGAAATACCATAGTTGAAAGTATAAGAGGCTTTTCTTTTATGTCGATCAAGTCATTTTCAAATACAATCGAATTCACGATCGGCATCAAAACAGTTTACTATTTTGGAAGGAAACAAAGCATTCTTCATCTATCTATGTAATATTCTCTTAATGAGAATTTTCATACTATACACATTAGTTCAATTGTGCATCGGGTCATCATGTTCTTTCTAGTTAGCCATAAATCAGGCAAATAAGCGATTTCTTTTCGTAGCGCTGTGTTTTTTTGTACATTAGTTTGGTTAACAATTGAAGAAGATATATTTACGCTTTTCTCATTTACATTGAAAATGTCATAGAACAATATGTGGACATACATACATATGTAGAAAATTGTGACAAGAATAGTTGTAAGAAATAGAAGGCTATAGAATTTTTCTTCTTGTTCTTTTTCATAACCTATAGTAATCACGTATACATAAATTGTTTCCTCATATTTCTCTTTTCTCATAAGCGACTGCTACCAATATCAATATGCTTTTCCCAATCGTACCTAAGAACAGAAAAGTATTAAACGGGAAAATGTTAGTCTCGTCAAAGAAGCACTCTGTTGCTGTCGTTATTCTAACACATAAATATGTTTAGATGCTTTCTGTCCCAACTGTAATCATTCTTTGTCCAATATCGAACAGAAGAGAAAAAGGGAAAAATATAATCTAACAATGGAAAAAAAAACGTATTGTACAACTAGCCCATACATCTATCGTTAACTGACGTACTGATGACGAGTAAACATACAGAACAGCAAAAAATCTAAATCTATCTGTTTCCGCAGACGCATCCAAATATATACGTAACTAATAAACCACAATTTTCTCTCTTCATCGTCGTTACCATTACCACTCTCGTATAACAAGAGCAGCTTGCAAATGCGCCCAACAATGCGAGAGTACTTCTACATACCATATTTACCGAGGATCTATATTGTTGCTGTTATCTTTTTTTGTCTTTAACGAAGACGCTCATTTTCCCTCTAAGTTCTCTATATGTCGTAAATACAATCGTTTCCATATTTGCTCTAGAATAATATCATTCCTATCGATATTATTTGGTTATCTTTGCCGAGTATTTATCTATCATTACCCTTGATTTTTTTTTATAGATCTGTTGCATTCTTCTTTGCTGAGCACAGTTTTAAATCTTAATCATTCAACATGTCATCAAATTCAAACACAACCGCTACCATGGATTCCATCAAAAAGAAGATGCAATCTATGAAAACGGAAAAAGATAATGGCATTGAACGTGCTGAACAAGCCGAACAAGCTCAAAAGGACTTGGAAGACAAATTGAAAGTGGTATGTATCATTTCATATATCATTATTCAGTTTTTGACTATATCGATTTTGATCCATTTATAGTCTGAAGAAGAAAGTAATTCTCTACAAAAAAAGATTCAACAGATCGAAGCAGAACTCGATGCTGCTCAAGAACAATTAGCTGAAGCCAATGCCAAGCTTGAAGCTAAAGAGAAAGCTGCTACTGATGTAAGTCTTTTGAATTGATTTCATATTAAACATTACAAATTCAATAGAAGTCATTATCTAAGGTCATTTTCCCTTTTGTCAGTTTATTCAAATAGTTATTGAGAATAGATTCCTCCTGATGCTCTTCTTTTGTCCATTTACATTTATATATCAATGTTACTCTCTTTCGAAACAAGAAATCATACTATTACAGCATCATATAATAGGCTATAAGTTTCGATTTAGTTCACGTAAATTATTTGTTTCAATTTAAAAATAGAGATCGAACAAGAAATATCCTACAGATAAGCTAGTTCGATACAGAATTCTTCTTATTTCATTATATAAGCAAGTCATTACAAGAAAATATCCTAAAAATCAGAACGAGAACATGAAGTAACATCTGTATAGGAGTGAAACATAGCTAGGTGGCGCCTATGTCCGGCTATAGTACTCTGTTGATGTATATGCTTATGTGATTGAAACAGCGAAAAACCTGGTGGTTAGCCGACGGTATACCGATTCTATAACTATAGTAACGAAAGGGTTGAGATAAGCTACATACAATTCGTAAATACAGGAACGCTATCAACAACATTGGTGACATCTATATGATCCATAAAGGCGGAGGCGTCAATAACACGAAGTATGGTTATTCACTGGTAGATTAGCGTTTTGTTGACCAGGCACACGACATCGACAAGAGTAATGTCTGCGAATTCAAATAATGGTACCCTACGATCGTTAAATCGAACTCCACAACAAAGTTCTAGTCCTACACCAATGAATGAATCAGGCGGTTCTGTAATCGATACAATAAGAAAACGTATGCAACAGATGAAAGATGAATTGGCTAAATCTCAGGATGATTTGCATGCATATCAGATTGAACGTGAACGTGAAAAAAATGCACGAGAACAAGTGTGCTCTTTAATGTATGAGAAGAAAATATTATATTCTTGAATATTTCGTTTTAGGCTGAAGGTGAAATGGGTGGTCTTCAACGGCGTATACAATTAGTTGAAGAAGATCTTGAACGTACTGAAGAACGTCTTACACAAGCAACACAAAAGCTCGATGAAGCTTCACATGCTGCTGATGAAAGTGAACGGTAAGTAATTATACTGTATAATGAAAAAAATTTATTTTCTTAAGAGTATCGAGAAAAGCCCAAAGTTTAAAAAAAATAAACATGCAAAAACAAATACTTTAGAAAACGTCTTATTCTTGATGGCAAAGTATCTGGTTCTGGTAACAGATATGATACACTTGAACAGCTACTCAAAGAGGCAAAACAATTGGGTCATATGAATGAGAGAAAATATGAAGAGGTAGAAAAATCAATATTAGAAAATCAAATTTTGCTTTAATTTTTACTAACATTGCACTATTTGATTCTCTTCATTAGTTAGACTGGGAAGGGGGCGGGGGCTTAATTGCATATGTTGATTGTTAACTTTATAATATTTCTCTTTTTTCTTCTTTTCTTCTTTCAATCTTCAGTGGTCGCAAAACTCTCGAACAGCGTACCTTCCAGGATGATGAACGTATGGGTACACTCGAACAGCAGTTGGCCGAAGCACAGCTTATAGCTGAGGATTCCGATCGAAAATATGATGAGGTGATTAAAAATAATAATTCATTTATTGAGTAACATTTGAAATTAAAAAAAATGAGAAAATTAAAATTGAGACGTTTTAAATATGAGTCCAGGTTGCTCGTCGTATTGCTATTATGGAAGTCGATTTGGAACGCGCGGAAGATCGTGCTGAAGCCGCCGAAGCGTAAGAAGCATTCGTGTTTTATTCTTTCTTTTGCACGCTGTTTCTTCTTTTTTTCTTTTGTTTTTACTAACCTGCTCTTGTTTTATTGCATGAGATTTGAAGTGCATTTTGAAGTTTTAATTTTAGGTAGCACGTAAATTGAAAGTACGTGAAGGTGAACTGGAAAGGCTTGAAGATCGTGCACAAAGATTTGAATCGTATGCATGATCTCATTTTGCATTTTGCATGTGTTTGTGTATTTTCCCCTTATAGTAAAATTGCTCAATATGAACAAGATATGAAACATTTGCATTATGAATTGCGTTCAAAAGAAGTGTTTTTAACAAAGGTAAACAATTTTTTAATCTTTTAGAAAAACTCTTGAACTCGAAGAAGAACTGAAAGTTGTTGGTAACAATATGAAATCACTTGAAGTTTCCGAACAAGAGGTAGTTCATTGAGAATATTATACAATACCGTTTGAAGTCCCGACCTTTATTCCTTATATTGATAAAGAAATTACAAAATAATAACAATATTTGTTTTGTTTTTAGGCTATTCAACGTGAAGAAAGTTATGAAGAACAGATTCGTGATTTAAGTACTCGTCTTAAAGATGTAAGTGTTCATTGTCTTTCTTTTTGCGTTTTTTGAAAAACAACGAAAATAGAATCTATGAAGCATTATGCTTATATATATATGTGTGTGTGTGTATATATATATATATATATATATTTATCAATCATACGAGTATAGGCTGAACAACGTGCTGATCTTGCTGAACGTACAATGGCAAAGTTGCAAAAGGAGGTTGATCGCCTCGAAGGTAATATCACAAAAATGAAATTCAATGCACATTCGGCCTCCTCCTGCTCTTGCATGGGTTTCTTGTAATGTTTTTCTATTATTTGTTTCTTTCTACTATATTTTGAATTCAATATTTGCATGTTGCATGTATATTATTAGTTGTATGTGTATATATCTAGACGGAAAACAAAGCTGAGCATGCTACACGTACAATGCTTGTCTTACAGAGAAAAGCAAACCAATTGAAAGGTATATTTTCAAATGAATCTTGCTTGTCAGCTAGATAAGAATACCTTGAGACATATGACCTCAGGATAAAACGGTCCCATAACTTCATGTAAAAAGAAATGCATTTATGATAACACTATCGATCGTTTTATTTGAGCACTGATAATTGTGAGTTTTGAAAGACAAAAAAAAAAGAATTATAGTCAAGATGATTGCGTAGTTTATAGATTTGTTAAAAGATCTCTAACAATGTCAAGTAGAATATCAATCAATCAGATCATTTTAATCGATAGAACATTGATGATGCAGCGTTTATTTTTATGCTTGATTCTTATATGTGACTTATTCAATAGAAACTGCCCTGTGAACTCATGCTACACAAATTGATAAAATATTTCGAATTGAAAATAGTGCTTGATACTTTCCATAGATGTACCTAAAATATACATTAGTGCTTCTTCTTTTTTTTACGCTGAATAGATATTTTGACATTTCATATGAACTAGTTTAGTAAATACATAGTTCGCATGAGATGATGAATCGGACACTAATTTTCATGAATTATTGAATTTTGAGATTTGTTCGTAATTGCATCTATTCGTTAATGCTTGTTTCATGAAAGAACAACATAAAAATATACTGTTGCAAAAAGAGCTTTAGATATTTTACTAACCTTATTGCATGTTCTAACCAAAAAATTGAAAAATTATTCCCTTATATTCTCCTGCATTCGTATGCATGCATTTCAGGCGATATAACAAATGAGAATGTGCGCAGCAAAAGTTTGCAACGTGAAATGGATACTATGATCAATGACCTTCAGAATGTACTTTAATTTACTTGCTTGCTTGTTGTTGTTGTTGTTTGTGCTGTGAAATTTCAATTTTTATTTCCTCGTTCTATCATTGCCATTATTATTATCATTATTATTATTATTATTATTATTATTATTATTATTTTGTGTGTATGCATTTTATTGATCAATTCTTTTTACTTGTAAGCGAATATTTGCTTTTGTTGTTTTGTATGAACATCATTTTAGCCTTTTTACTTATTTATTAATTTTTTCACGGAAACTATTGATAAATTCTTATGTCTTTTTACCTTTTCAGACGAATTACTTGCTGAAAAAGAGAAGTACAAGAATGTCAGTGACGAACTTGACATGACATTGAACGAATTGTCAGGTTACTAAGCAACGAAATCAATTTATTCTGGTGGTGGTGACAGCAGCATCAACAAGCATTTTTCACATGTTTTTCCTTTTTTGTCTATTGTACCTCTATCACCTGTCTGTGAATTTGTATGTGCGTAGCAGTGGCATCAGAACAATTGTTGCTTTCTTCTGTTTTTTTACTACCGCAACAAAGCAATCGTTTTCTTTTTTCGATTAGATCATGCACACTTACACATTTTTTTTCTTGTCTTATGAATTTATCATACTATGTCTCTATAACTAGTTCATTCTTTTCTTCTTTAAAATATTTTAAATCATACAAATAAAAGACTACAAAAAAAAACTAATAATAACACGCTTATGGATGATGTAAGGTTTTTTTGAAGAACGAATCGAGATAAATTATGATCTCACCTTTCGGTGATAAGAGACTTGTTCGTTCGCTTTTATGTCGTTTTACGAGAGAGATAATTGGCAAAGAATGCAGGTAACTCTTGACCAAGAATTAGATACAATAGAACGAAATTATAACGGATGGACTTCGTTGATTTATTATGATCGATCATTATTACAAAAGCTTGGTACGTGTTTACAATCATGTCTAGCAGTAGCATCAGATAATATTTTTCTTAATTTGGTCATTAATCAACGACCACAAGCATTTGATATGTTTGAATATGTTGCTGCATACTTATTTAAACAATGGTATTTTCAAAATCGTACATTGATTGTTGAAGAATTAAATTTTTTAACTGTCGTTGGTACATTTAATCGACGTTTAGCATTAACATTACAAAATGATAATGATGATATTGATGGAATTGATGAACAAAATTCATTCACAAAAAATAATCTTGAACATCATAGACATGTACGAGAATTATTGTTTGATAATTATAGCGAAATATTTGAAATTTTAATTAAAATATTACCATATATGAATAGAAACGAATCAGATTTCGTTGATATGATTTTACCATGGTATGAATCATACATGTTTTTTGAACATAGTTATGTTGATTCAAGATTAGATGAAAAATTTCTTTATTTTAATCAAAAGATAATTGAATGTTTAAAATCTGATGAATATAAACAAAATTTATTATCAATAAATAATAATCAAACAATGATAATAACTGCTCTACATCGATTTTATATAGGTACATGTACAATGGCCATGGGCATACATGTTAATTGTGATGAAAATGAATCCGATGATGATGCAAAAAATTTATTAGAATTATATTTATCGTATTATATAAATTTTATACAGTATTTTTCCAGTCAAATTCAAGAAAATTCATTAAATAATTTAGTTTGTTTAACAGGGATAATAACATATGTTGTTAACTATACGTTGGTTATTGATAATGATAATAATAGAAAATTATTATTTGATTTATTTTCAATAATTCTGCATGAGAATTTCTATATGAATATATGCATTCATTGGTCAACTTATGAAACAATATTATTTGATTCAATCATCTGTTATTTAATAATTTATTGTTTTGATAATATGTTATTAATTCAAGATTTGCTACGTACAGATAATAATTATATAAGAAAATTAGAAACCTTAATTGAACAAGCACAAGCATGTGGAAATCGCCGTATAAGTATCATGGCACAATTATTTTTACTTATAATAACAAGTGCAACAAAAAATGAAGATTTAACTGAAAAATTATTTCTTTCTAGTTTAAATTATATTCAAATATCTTTACAAAACGTTCGTTCGTATCATTATAGTCGAATACCAATGAGTCTCTTTTTTAAAAGTTTAATACATATTGTAAAATATGATTATATACAAGAAATTATTCAAGAACAATATTTAAATCTATTTACGAGTGTTCTTACTAATTATGATAGAAAAAATCTATATGATAACAATATTTATCGTGAATCAACAATTATAACATTGAGTATTTTATGGTCAATATCATTTGATGAGAATATTAAAAAAATTTTAGCAGAAACCGAACAAGATTTTTTCGATATTCTAAAGAAAATCAATTTAAATACAAATGAAGTGTCTGTTAAACAAGCAACATGTGGATTACTTTATAATCTTGATCGATTGGATTTATCGCAAGTAAGTTCAATATTTCAATTATGAAAACATAGACAGTAAGATACAGTAGATCGATAGAAACTTAATAGAATCAAATCGTGAGATTTTATACGAAGAATAATTCTCAGCGCGTGAAATATAATAATTCTGACGTCATTCATTCAAATAAGAATAGTTTTCATTATTCTGAACTGTTATCAACACTTGAATGTTTTGATTATCATTATCTGATGCAATTTAAGTAAATTAGAAACACATTGTGTATCGAAAGAAAATACATGAGATAGCCAAGAATAACATGGAATTTCTATACTCGACAGTTTTGATTAAAACAATAGGTTTCTTGGCTCGTATGATAGGAAAGTATAAAAATTAGTTAGAAAATAAAATGTATTTGACACTCTAAACTACACAATTATTTGATATTGATTCTTTCAAAGAAGTAAAAACTAGTATCTAGTAATGAAAGATATACGAGTTACAAGTCAGCCTAGTTGCAGGGTAAATTTTAAGAGATTGTATTATTCAATTGGCTTTGCGTAACTTACTATTAATAAAAATTTCTGTAAGATCATTCTTGTTTCCTAGAGAAGCTTCGACAGCACTGATCTTTTCGTAGCTTCAAAGAATTGGTTCAGATCTATTTGATATCGAGTCTATCTGGCAAAGTTTTCTTATAGATGTTAACTTATTAGCTGTTTCAACAATATTCTCATACTTCATTACTAGTCTCATGTATGACAATGCTAAATAATTCCTTGAGTTCGCTTGAAATATATATTTTTTTAAATAGGTTTGTTTAGAAAATGAAAATTCATCGAGTAGTATGCACAATAAAGTTTTTCAGATATTTTTATGCTACTTTCTACAATTTTTAATTAGATTTCATATAAATATATATAGAAGACCATTTCTGTAGCATATTTCATTTCGAAAAGTCGTGAAGAATTTTAAATTATAATCGAAAAAGTTCGAACGATTGTGTTAGTTTAAGAATTTCACTTGTTTATACTTGAATAGTTGACAACAGATAATGACCAATAAAGTTATTTCTATTATATATTAGTACTCATTATCACATGAACAACATTTTGGCAAAACAATCGGCATTAGTTACGATCCAAGTGATTGTAAAACTGTAGAAATGATCGAACAAGAATTAAATAAAAATGGTCTTCGTGTATGGACTACATATGATCATATGAATGATGATTTTATTCCAACATTTATATCACTTATGAATAGTACAACATATTTAATTGTATGTGTTAGTGATATGTATCGATTAAATAATCGATGCCGCACAGAACTTTTCTATGCTACATCATCTGGCCATCGAGTTTTATCATGGAAAATTGGCACGTCAACAAATAATTCAGATGATGATGAGCAAATTCGTAGTCAAGCCATAGAAACATTACTTAAATGCATTATACCAAATTATGATGATAAAGTTGATTCAAAAGTACTACCAGCTATTGATATTGCATATATTAGTGTTGATATGAACGAACGTCGTGCACCTATAAATTTTAATCACCGTCAACGAGCACAAGAAATGATGAACTTAGAAAATTGGACCAATAGAGAAGTTCTTGCTTGGTGTGAATCTTTAAACTTACCAAGTTTTTCAAAATTACTGAAGAATTTCGATGGACAAAGTGTTATCAGATTACATGAATTTTGTAAACCTAATTCAACAGAAACTATATCATTACTAAATAATGATCTACATAATATCTGTCAACAAGAAAATACTGCTGATATTCAAATATCAGTTCATGAATTTATTCAATTTCAAATTGAAGTTGAAAAAATGTTACAAACAAAAACCATTTTCAGAAAGTCGTCACTATCAATTTCAACAGCACGACAACATATTTATAAGGGATTGAAAATCAAAACTTGTTCGATTCTTTAGTTCACTGAAATAAAAATGATTTTTTTCCTTTCTACAATAAATAATCTAGCAAAAATAACTTCGAATGAATAGTGTTAGGCAATAGTTATCCGATTTCATTATTTGACTTTTTTCCATTACGATTGATTGGATGGTTTGACTAGGCGTTCAAAAAATCTCAAAGATGTATTCAAAATTATCCGTATATTTTGGCATATTCATGATAAACAAAACATAAAGGCATAATTCATCATTCAAATAAAATATGTCTATGAAAATTACTAATATTCTAACGTAGATCATACACAAATCAAGAGAAAAATGCTTCAGAAATTACATATGCCATAATTCTTTATTTACATGTTGGGTAAATATTCTAATATTTTGTTGTTGCTGTTGCTGTTGCTGTTGCTGTTATATTATTCAATTTGCAAATACAATCATCTGACACGAGACAAGATTGTCTTTTCATGAATTTAAAACAGAAAAAAGCGAACAATCATGGATGACTAAGATACGTTAAGAATGAAACGAGTGCATCCATGATAATACTCTACTAACTGACTACATAGTAGTTAGTTATTTAAAAGCTACAGAATCAGAAAGATAAGCATAAATTATAAACAGGTGCTATCCAGTAGAAACAACTTTTCTTGATTTCTGTTTCACGTTCCCGTGTGACTTAAATTAGAAATAATTCAAATTATCATCGCTGGTAAAACAAATCACCTCCTTTTTATGCTGCGAAACCTCTGTGTTCATGAGAAAACTCCTTCAATTATCAATGAAGCAATTAAAACAAAAATACTAGAACACCAAAATAATATCGATGGCATGAAATGAAAATAATCAAGAAAAGCAGATAATGATAATATTATATTATATTACGAGGCATTCTGAGTAGCAGTCTTTTTGCAAATAATGATTGAATTAAAATGTGATACTGAATAAATATTTGTTTAATTTTTCTTACAATTGACGCAAAAATCTTTCGAAAACTGTAGAAATTTCTTTTCCCAGTGCTCACGGAGAACACAGCTGACACAACTCGTTGTCACAGGACACTTCTCTGTTAACTAAGTTATTACAGGAGAGTAGAGACATCAATATTTTCTTTAGTACTTTTTGTTTTTGAACTTTCTATATTACAACTAATAACAATTCAAAAGAAATTGCTGTTCGATGAGTATATTCTTCTAGCATTAATTGATAGAATATTTCTGCAATTAAAAGAATTAATAACATGTTCATTTAGCTTTTTTATCAGCTTGCTTTAAGGATCATAAAAACTGTTTGCCTCTATAGATGCCTTACTTGTTTAAAGCTGAATCGCTTAAATTACGAATCTACAACATTGGATAGGACAAGAGTAAGATAATTTTCATCTAATAGGGTACGATAAAAGTTTACATTGCTGATCTGTACTGTTTTTTTTATCGCTAGACAAATGCTTTTATTTCAAGTCTTTCACGGTATCACAAACGTCAACATCATTCTTTTATTTTATTTCTATTCAGTATTATACATTTGATTACACATCTGGCTATCATCCATTAGATATATTTCCTTTTTTTTCTTGCCACTTTAAATTTTAGACAGACAAATGCAACAAATAGCTACCCTTTTTTACAATACGTTTAAATAGTTCTCTGTTTCTTATGCGCATTCTTGATTTTTTTTCTAGATAGAACAATGCCAGTACTGAATCAAGTTCAAATAATAAACAAAATGCACAGAAGATTGCAGAATAAAACAAAATGAAATGAACTCCATAGATATGAAATAAAAAGCGAAGATGTTCAATTAGCTTTAGTGCATTTTAGTTTTTTTTTCTCAATAAGAAGTTATAATGAGTTATAGAGAAACAAAAAAAAACAGAACAAAATGAAACGACAAGCACGATGTAAGCGGAAATAAATTGGAGCGAAAATGTGGGATAAATATATGTTGATGTTATTTAATTTTCCTTTTGTACAGTCTCACACAGAAAAAAAAGAAATCAAACGCATACGTTGAAGTATGTCAAGAATAGTATAACAAATTGTTCAAAATTTTTAATCAAAGCTGCTCAAAAGATAGTTAGCTGCCAATTCTTCATTGCGATCACAAGCAAGAAATGCTTCAATAACACGGTTTCGTTCAAAACCCATATCTTGTAACTAAAACAAAATAAAATGATTGTAATAGAAATCTTATTGCGCATAGTAACGAACTCTGTTAATTGCTTGTTGATCTTGAGCTGAAAGTGTTATTGTAACTGTTCCTGGTGGACCTTGACCTCCAGCACCGCCACCAACACCACCTTGCAATGGATCATCGTCATCACCGCCATCATCACCTTCATCAGCTTGATTTAATAATTCAAGAAATTCTTGTGGCTGCTGTTCAATCAACTATTTATTCAATAGATTAAATAAGAATATAACTTTTAATTAAACATATGACTTTACTCGATAAAGATCCGGTTGAGTAGCTTGTAATGTTTGCAAAAGCGTTTGAAGTTGCTCAGGGTTCTGTTGAATTAAATTACGTAATGCTTGAAATTGTGGACTTTGACTCAATTGAGATAAATCTTCAACTAGAAAAAATTTGCATTCATTAAATAAAAATATTTATTCCTATATAAATTCAGTCCTGTTGACATCATTAAAAATGAAGGACAAAAAAAAATGTCTCTCTATCTAATTGAGTAAGTTAAAAGCTGTACAATGTTTTATTGCATAAATCTCTTATTAGAATGGATTACATTTAAGAATAAGATTACTTCCATATTAAAAAATTCATAGTAAGTACTAACATTGATGTATGAAGCTTTTTTCAATTTCGATGTACGTTAAGGATGTGTATACTTTTGCAGTGTGTTTTTAAAAAGCTACGATCGAAAAAAGTCAAAAAACAATTACCTCCAGCAGGTCTTCTACCACCAGTTGAGCTTTCTGAACCAGTAGGTGTTTGTCCTGACTCACCTCCTTGACTTGATGCTGGTGCTTCAGTAAAACTAGGAATGGTACCCTAAATTAAATTAAATAAAAATACAATCAATGTTAGACTATTTTTCCGTTTACTGTAATTAAATATTCGGCAGCACGTTCAACATGATAAAAACTTGCACGCAATGCTAATTCAGCTTGTCCACGATCAAAACCCATATCTGTCAATTCACGTAAAGCTTTTTCGCGTGCTTCAGCTGATAGAAATGTATCTTGAGAAGCAACCGCAGGGTTATCCGTTGGAGTTGGTCGAGGTTGTTGTGGAACCGAACTTGGAGCTGGTGGTGCAGCAGCAGCTGGTATATTTTGTGGGCTAGAAGAAAATTTACTCGGTAAAAACTTTTTTTTTCACAAGTTTTAAACCAACCTAACAGATGAAGGAACATTGCTTGGCAAATTAGTTGCACCTGTTGCCACCTTTAAAAAAAGAAGAAGAAATACGAAGTTAATTATTTGATCAGACTTTTCAAAGTGACTCACTGTTGGAGCTTTTGGTGCGGCTTGTTTAACAACAACAAGAAAACTATCTTGATTTATGGAATAAGATTCAAGTGTTTTCGAGTCTTCAAGGATTTTCCCAGAGAAGATTAATTTTACTCCATCGACTTCATATTTATCCTTGAGATCTTTTGCTGCTATTTTTTCTTTAATTGTTCTTACCTAAGAAAGGTCAAAGAAAAAGATAAATAATTACTTAAAAGTTATGCTAAAAATAAATACCGTATCAGATAATTCACATTCAATAGTAAATTTTTCATTCGACAATGTCTTTATTTGAAGTTGCATTTTTGATTTATAATCAATACTAAATACGTAAATGGGAGATCGATGTTTACAGTAAACTATGCTCTAGAAGGAAATAATGCGTATACGCTGATGAAATAACGTCCAAACAAGAAGGATTCTACGGATCAACACTACACAGAAAAAAAAACAACAATCATAGATCACTGAAAAGAATCCATGTTTTTTTCTTCTACAGTACATAATCTATTAGTATCTAACGTGCATATAAATATGAATCATTTATATATGCACTTTTGCAGTTCACTAGTCATGTAGTAGAAAATAAAAAATAATGATTTTCCAATAGAACTATATTAAATTATTAATTCAATTCACCTATCAATATTTTATTTGTTTAATTTATATTACTGACAAATGATGGCGCTATATTACAATGACACACAGGAGTACTTACATCAGTATACAATTGAAGGAGTATAATGATTATTGTTTGATAGCTTCTATAGGTTAGCAATCCAACTGAATATGAAATAGTTCGAACTACCTACGAAAAAAATTTCATCAGTAAACATTCATAGGTTCATAATACACGTCCTATATTGACAATTGCGATGCTCAAACAATATTAAGATGCCACTTACAAATAGCAACACAAATACACATTCCTGAATGCAATGTTCAAATGATAAACATTCATTTAACTGCACACAAGGAAAGAACATTACTACTAAGAACCATAGAACTTTACATTTCTTAAAACGAAAAAAAAATCGGTCTTTCCCGCTCCTACTACTGAGAATAAAACCGAATTGAGATGGAATAATACTTTATAGTTTCTTTAAAGATCCTCGACGAAAGACAGAATCCCTGATGAAATACATTATACTTAGTTAAACACAATTATTATTATTATTCTCCTCTTTTCTTCAAGTGTTTTGACCGAAAAGTGTTATTCTTAAATTATATATGTATAAACATAAGATGTCGCTTAACGTCAATTTTTAGTGATTACTTAGATACTTTCATAATATATAAATTCTTGTAAATGACTAATAAAGTGAATATTGCACATAGATAAATTTATGAACAAGTATCAATGCATAAGTGAATAAAGTGTTTGTAAATAATCTCATGACTCAGAGTAATATGGAACACGATGAGTATGTTGATCTACACATTTGTTTATTCTTTTCATATGTGGAAATTCATTCTCCGAAATATTATTTAACAGATTATAAAAAAAAATATATTCGAATAATTTCATTAGTTTTATAAAATGAATATAAAAAATAGCTCTCATTCCACAAAAATCGATTTTCTAGAGGGTGCTACATTCTATGGGATACGTGAAACAAAGACCTCATATTTTCAACCAATAGAGATTTTACAATACAAACACATATGATGGATGGTTATTTAAATTGTTGAATGACTCTGTTCTCTTCGTCGTTTGATGTAGATGGAACATTCGATTGTATATTAGTTTAGAAAAAATGAATGAAGAAAAAGAAGATCCTATCTTGGCTGCTCCAACTCTTGTCAAAGAGGAGTCAACACTAATGGATGCGCATGATGGTGACACGACTTCAAATAATGTTGATTCCACATCGGATGATAAGGAAAAAAATCGTCTCAAGTATGATCAGCGTCGTATCAGTTTATTAAACAATCCAAATTATGGTGTCATATTATGTTTTTTGGATAAATTTCGTTCACATGTTGATCTACAAGATTATCCGTTACATTTATTGGAAGAAAATCTTCTAAGCGACGAAGAAAATAGTATGAAAAAATATTTTGCATTTTGTTTTCATTTTTACTTTCTATTCATTTATTATAGTAAGTCGCCGTTTAATTGACTTTCATATCACTCTATTAAAACGAATAGCATTAGGCAAAGGTGCCCAGCGAGATAAATTTGTTCCGGTCATTACTAAAGTATGATTGAAATAATTAGTATGTTTTTTTTTAAAGAAAATTTGTTATGTTTAGTTTGCATATCGTTTTGATTATGATGATGGCGAATATTTAAAAGCCAATGGCTATTCACAAGCAGAGATTGATATTAAAGGCCGTATTTTGAAAGTATTTCAAATTAAAAAAAAAAAAAGATATAAAAAACATAAAACTATAACAAATGTTATGGAAAGATAGACGAGTGGTAACATATCGGACAATTAGAAATTCCTTAATTCGCTGGTAATATACGTGTCGTGCTTGCACGTTTCACAGACAGGACTCAATTATAACTGTTGGAGCAATAAACATGTTCGAAAACGATACAAGTTCATTTAATTAGTGAAATGATGAATAATAATTTCAAATTCGTTGAGATATAAGCACTCGATAATATGCAAAAAACGTTATTTTTTACGGCATTCGATTTGGCAGAAAAAAACAATCATAATCTCACATTATAGGTCATGAAAGTATTAAGAACTAGCGCCCTGTAACTTTACAATAGGTATATGCATTGTTACTCTGTCATATCGTATTTTGATTGAGATATCGAAAAATTCTTCATCTCAATATACATGACTGCATTTTTATGATGTCATGAATGAAAGTTAGCTTTATGCATGTGTATATATTTGATAGTGTTGTTCATTGCTATTAATAAGTAATATTCATTTTTTTATTTTATTGTTAAATTTAATTATTGAAAACAATAAGTCTAACATTACTTTGTCTTGACGAAAAAAGTATCGAAGATAGTTATCGATTTATTTAGAATTTATTGGAAACACAATTTGACTATAATCAAGGATTTAAAGCAGCTTTAATCGAAAAACAAGCTTTCGACGTTCGTTCACAACCTTTTGGTCGCGATCGTTCTGGTGCATCGTATTGGTTATTTCTGGTAAAAGCATGTTTTTTTATTTTGATTACACATATAAAGATACAAATATTTGAATTTTGATAGGACAACGAATGCTTCATACGTTTATTTCGAGAAACTATCGACGATGAAAGAAACTGGACTAATGTTGCAAAGTTAGTTTATTTTGTTATATACAATAGCTAATAAGTAAATGTAACTATTTTTCAGAGACAACGATGAATTAGAAAGTATCATCAGACTACTTATTACTGATTATGTCGTACGAAAAAAATTTCCCGGTAAAGCTTGTTCTCTCTATTTCAATTAAGATTCTTATTTACAAGTGATATTTCTAGATTGGAAATTTACTCATGAGCCTCTAAATTCCTTGGAACAATCTCATGAATTTGAACAACGTTATGCAGTAAAATTTGTTAATGTAAAAACGGAATCCGAACTAGAAATTAAACCCAGTAGTCCATCGCTATTATCACCAGGTAGAGTACTTTTCATGCTTAATGAAAAAATGTTTACGTTTCTATTAGCAGAGCCAATCAAAAATAAATGTAATTCAATAATTAAGTCTAAAAAGTCACTATCAAAAGCATTAATTAAAAATGAAGTACAATCGCACGGAGAATCATCAAATTCCCTCGACAAAAATGGCGAACGATCACGTGTTGTTTCATCAGAAGATACAAATCCAATGGAGTTAGCTCGAGAAATAAATAATAATCAAGAAGATAAAGAACTCAAAAGTCCGACGAAAAAATCTCGTGGAAGACGAAAATCTTCAAATTGGAATAAGAAGAAACGACGTACAATGTCAAACACTTCTAAGAAGGATGAACCTGAGCCAGAAATTCAAACATCAAAAACACCAATGAAAGGAAGAAAACGAAAACAATTGGTGGTAGATGCAAATGAAATAGAAGATACGAAAAGAAAGGAAGAAACTAGTCAGGATAAAGATACAACTCAAATTCTATTGGATGATGAATTGAATATTAATGAAGATTTACCTATTGCACTACGTAGATCAAGACGTGCTCGTAAAGTGCCCATCAATGAACTTCCTTCCAGTGCATCTAGCCCAACGAAATCAGTTTCACACGTAAGAATAAAGTCTTTAATAAATATTGACAATGCACGACACAGAAATTGGTCGTGAGACAGAACATTTAAAAAAGATTGCCTATCAGTTACTAAAAAAAATTGAAATCTTTTCTTTTTTATGCTATCCTCCAGACTTATTTCTCACTCGATGATGAAGATACCATCATTCATAAATGTGATTTTAAAGTAGTACAAGTGAGATCACGAACCAAGGAGAAAATCCTTTTTTTCACAGTACTTTGATTTGAAGATGATTCATAATTGAAATTGAATGACTACGTTGTTAATCACTTATTTGAGAGGTAATACTTCCAAAATTCGATACCAGTTATGATCGATTAGTTGAAAATATATCCAATAAAAATGACTTGTTTCGTATCATCTGTTCGATAGAATGTCACCTGTATTGTAAACTGCGTCGGCCTTTGTAGTGAGTATTGGATCTATTTTGTCAGGTGGAGCATTAGGTTCAAACTACAGCTATTGGAAGCTGTAAGAAGAGTATTGAATTATGGGATTCACTAAGTGAGAAGAAAGTACCCTAGCTTTACAAATAAATGCAAATGGTGAAAAATCCACACATCTATCGTTGAGAGTCACTGATACATTTAGGATTAATGCAATATACTTAATTAAGATCCACGCAGCATCTATTTCAAATTTTTTTAAAATAATGACGAAGACGATGGGCGTTATCTGTAATTATCAAGAGCGAAGATGATTTTTTTCATATTCATAAATTGATTACAAATTTTCGCTGATTTAAAAGAAAAACAAATCAATAACACGCTGATTAAATTATTTAGATTCCAACGAAGAAGAAATTAATGAATGAAAAACTAAAAAGTACTAGTCAAACGACTGTGAAAGTATCATCTAAATCTAAACGTCATCGTAAGCGTGGTCGCCGTCGTGGCAATGGTAAATCATCAGTGAATGGATGTTCATCAAGTGATGAAGATAATCAACCATCAGAAGAGGAAGAAGATGAATATGATACCGATGATTATCTTCCAGACAAAACGCAAATTGATGAATTAAATGATAATGATTTATTGGAACAAGAAGAAGAAGATGACGATGAATTTGTTCCACGTCGTTCAGCTAAAACTGTTGCTAAACGTCATGTACAAATGAATGAAAATAATATTGAAGCATCATCAAGTTCATGTTGTGTTTGTTCAAAAACTGATCGACCAGAATCATTGTTATTATGTGATGATTGCGATGATGCATATCATTTGGAATGTCTTCAACCAATATTATTAGCTGTACCAGACGGTGATTGGTATTGTCCATTATGTGAACATAAACGTTTATGTGATAATTTAGTTGAAAAATTAATTCAACTTATCAAAGAACATGAAGAACTTGAAATCAAGCGTACTCAATGTATGTCAAAACGTAGTAATCGTTTAGCTAATGTTATGCTAAATCTTGACCGAATGGTCAAACGATCATCAAAAAAACGACGACCAAATGGTATTGTTTATAGCGATGAAGAAAATGAAGATGAAGATAATAAATCGGAAAACGAAGAAGAAGATGAAAATAATGACGATGATGATGATGATGATAGCGTTTATGGCTTTAAAGATGATGGAAGCATAGACGATGCAGAGAAACAAAAAATTCGAAGAGATACTGAAGAAATGAACTCATCTGATAGACTTGGTGTTCGATCATGCCGTAGAAAACCACAAAATTATCGTTTCGATGATTATGATAAGAAAATGAAAGAAGCTATGATCGAAGCTGGAGTTAATGGTGATGAAATTGATAAAGATTCAGGTATTTCAAAGAGTTTGTCAGTAGATTTGTGTAGACCTTTTCTGGGAATATTCTTTATAATATGTATGAAAACTTTATCATCAATACATTTACAACGATAATCATCCGTTTGAGAATGAGCACCACTTTTGAAAGTTAGTAAAAATCTTTGTTTTTCAGACATCTACACACTTCGGCTGAAATCTACCATCAGACGTACGACGTTACGGAGATACCAAGTTTTTGAGCTGGAAGATTACAAAAATTCAGGCTTTCATTCAGAAGATGTTGCTTTTTATAAGTTCTTTAATATATGTCAGTACTGTATATTCGAAATTTCAAAACATTTTGCATTTTTAGCAAAGCGGATATGATTTTATATTAGTGAATACAGATAAAAATGTTATCATCCGTTTTATGAAGGCGTGAGATGAGTTTACGTTCTCAGTGAAAATCAGCACAACTAACATTCTGTAGATCAATTCGATAGATCTGAAAAGGTGACTTTCAACTCCAAATAACATCGCCGATTTTTAGATTGGTCGTGATGTGTTGCGTAACTATTTTCAACGAAAATCTTGGAAAGCGCATTCAGAAAAAGAAACATGTTATCATAGTTTCTGATGCATAAATTTTAGTTATCGAATTAATAGAAATGAATATATTTATCTTTAGATGAATCAGATAAAGGAGACAAGACTACATCAACAAAAAAACGTGGTGCTTATAATAAAGATGATGATTTCGATATATCGGATAGGAAAAAAGATGATGATGAATTTGCACCTGATCCAAACCGGTATGTGATCTTTTTTTTTGGTCAACACTAAATTTACTCATATTTTTATTAAAGATCGGACGATAGTGCCACAGAAGAAGAAGAAGAAGAAGAAGACTATGATGAGGATGACACAAGTGATGATGATGATGGCTGGAAAAGTAAACGCCGATCATCACCCAAAAAGAAATCTAAATCAAAGTAAAAATCTGAATTTTCTACCGAAAATAACTTTTTTTCTCTTTATTTTCCAATTAGATCTAATCGTAATAGTCGTAAATCAAAAAAGAAATCCGATGATGATGAATCTCGTACGTAGAATTGTTACTATTTATTTTATATTTATTGCTTGAATTGATTTAGTTTCGGAGACTGAATTAAACCATTTTCAGACCATGGATACAACCAAGTCTGATACAATGAATGATGATGATTTAAATGAAACTAATGATGATCGACGACGATCAACTCGAACAGCAGCACAAAAACGTTATTCTAAACAACAAGATGATGATAATAGTGAGGAAGACGATGATGAAGATTTGTTTGAAAATGGTCGTCCACCACCAAGACGAATGCGTTACAAGAAACGGCATGGCAGTGATGATTCATTTGTCGATGACGATGATGATTATGAAAAATTAGCACGTAAACGTAAAATAGTTAAATATGGTAAATCAATATCACGATCGAGTATTACTGATCATATTAAAAAATTAGTTGACGAAGAAAGTCAACCAAGCGAAGAAAAAGTTTCAGGTAAAATTGTTTGCTTTGTATTGATAATGATAAATTAGTTATTTAAAAATAGCTTCAGCGTCACAAGATGGAACAAAAGAAGAAATAAATGATACTCCTAAGCAACAGAATAAAGTACCATCGACAGATTATGAAGAACCACAACAATCAGATGATGATGATTTTCCAGATGAACAAGAGATTTTCAAAGCAAACGGTTTACTAAAGTTACAGAATAATTTAAGTGGACCTGTGAGTTATCAATATCGGTGGCATTAATTTTTACTATCGCTTTTCCAACGTCTCACTATGTTTTTTTGCATTCATCGAACTGCAAAAGGAAGTTCCCCTAGTTTTTCTCACTTTATCAGTCCTTGGACAAGGACTGAGAAATAGGAATTCCTAATGTGTCGAGGAATTGTCAGTACCGCTGTGATAATGCCTAGAGAAAATAGGAATCAACTATAAGTTCCCTCACAGTTCCACCATTCACGAAAGTTGCGATATTGCTGTTTTAAAAATAAGTTTTGCATGAAATCATTGGTTCTCACAATGTTTCAAGTGACAATGAGTGTAAGAACAAAAATTATCGTGAATATTCCATATTTTTTCCTTTAGTATGCGAGGAACTGTAGGGCGACTGATGAGGAATTCCTAATCCTCAGTCCTTGGACACCCCTCTATATCTGCCGTGAGAATTTTCCAAAGAAATTATTACTTATATTTGTATTATAATTAGAAACCTGCTGCTTTTCGGCCGCCATTCATGGCTCCAACACATTCGTATCAACATGCGATTGTTGATCCAACAGCACGTTTTGCAATGATTCGCCCATCAGTCAGACCAGCCACAAATATTGTTTATTCATCAAATGGAATTGCTAATAACCTAGGTGAAAGTCAACAGCCGAGTGATTCAAATCCAGTCAATGGCCATATCAGCCCATCATGGCGATGATAAATGAAAACGACCAGTTTATTAAAAGAACTTCCATCAATAAAAATCAATTTTTTGAAATGATCTTTCTTTTTCTCATTAATGTATATGATCGTTTTTCTTTTCTTTTCTTTTGTGTTGTTGTCAATACTAAATGTGATTTCACAAACGCATTTAGCAAGCAAAAGTAGTTTTTTCGTTTTCTCATTTTGTCTCTGCCAATATGTATTGTACTATTATTATAAAAATGGCATATGTGTTGCCACAATTAGCTACTCAGTTTGTTGTTGCGCATGCTTGTATATTGTTCTTTTTTTCTTTTTGGTCAGCCAAAAACCGTAACACATTAATAGAAAAGAAATGTTTTTGTCAATAATGATGGTAGTTTTTTTGTGTTTTTTCTTTTCTGCTAATATTCTAGATAATGGTCAGACAAGAATGAACTGTCAAAAAGTTTCGTTAATCTTTGCTTTATTTATTATTGGTTGTAATGGAGTTAAAGATAAATTTGTTTCCATTACACTTGACGCAAAATGGTTTGACACACCACTTCATCAAGAAGCAAGGTACAAATATATATATATATATATATATATATATAAAGAGGAATTAAACTAATAAAATCAATTATTTTCTTTTCGTAGTGAATTTCTTGCGACACAAAATCGGCAATATTTTTGGTCATTAATTAATGATGTTCGCTCATTTGATTCATTTACACCAATTGCACGTACGACACTAAAATTTCCGTTGAGTCTTTATTTGTTTCATGTTATTTTTGTTTGTATTCTAGTTGGATCAGTTCAAAATTATCATGATCAATTGTTATCATTCGGTAGTCAATATTTAAATTCAATAACAAATAGTTTATTACGTATGGCACTTGCTCTTCGATTTTATTCACCAACTGTTCAAATGATGCGTAAAATGGCTCATGATACTGGTATGACACGTCAATGTTTAACATTTGTTGATATACATGGTGTATATACTTGCAATGTGGATGATATTGACAAGCTTATTGAATCGGCAAATGAACGGTGAGTTTGCAATTTTGTTCTAAAATATGAAACGGGTAAAAAAGAGATTTATATTCTTGTTTTACTTCGAATAACTATGACCGCAAATATTCGAGATACCTATCGTCACTTTTTTTTACTTGTTTACTAATAAAGAAGAGTAT
The DNA here is from genome assembly GCA_905331475.1 of Rotaria socialis. Taxonomy (NCBI): domain Eukaryota; kingdom Metazoa; phylum Rotifera; class Eurotatoria; order Philodinida; family Philodinidae; genus Rotaria; species Rotaria socialis. The sequence goes on along the minus strand of CAJNYU010004523.1, from coordinate 184,089 downwards.
GAAACCATTATGTAAGATACGTTGATGTTATAAATAACGGTGCTTTTTCATATCGATCTTATTCAAGTAGAGTTGTGTTATAAAATAAAGTATTCAACCATCGAATTAATCTATTTCAGTTTAAAATACAAATACACAAAAATGGATTTTTTTCCCCGTAAAATGAGAAGCTTTACTTGTAATATCTAATAATCAGTATAAATAATAAACAGTATTAGGTTCACTATCGATTTTTTTCTGTGAAAATTTTGAATTCATTTGTGAATGACCTAAGTGAGACGAACTAATAGATTCTATTGAAAACGCCTACAAAATGCGATTCATCTCAATGATATTGCTATATTACAAGATGCTAAACAGTGATAGAACCCGTGCTTTTTAATTACAAAAATATATGAATTGCTTTTTGTTTGTTCATTAGATCGAAATTTTTACTACCACTTGATCATCATCATCCAAGTAGCGTTGCTGAACAGAACTCACTTGTTACAGTCATTCTCTATGGCGATTTTGGTGATCAGTATGAATTTAAACCATTTCACAGTAAACTTATTCAATTATCACTCGATGGCAAAATTGATTATGTGCTTCGTCATAATAGTAGAGTAAGTTAATTGTCAAAAAAGAACAGAAAAATAATTCTTTCTTATTGTAATTTTTAGCCGTATGGGGAAGAACGACGTAAAGTTCGTTTAGCTGGTTACGGTGTTGAATTACAAATAAAAAGTACTGAATATAAAGCAACAGATGATTCAAAAGTAAGTATTTATTGTGGAAACCGAGAATACACAAGATTAGAATACTAGAGACTTTGAAGATCAATGCCATAGGAGAAATTTCTACCGCATTTATCTTGATAGAGATTTTCAACATAGCTACATCAAGCATTAGAGTGGATGTTATTTTTTCGTTCATAATTTTAGATTCGTGACGATCAATTGAATGAAACAGCTTCACAACTCGGTGATGAAAAGCAAGAAGAACAAACTCATGGTTTTGTATTTTCAAAACTTAAAGGTATGACAGTAGAATTATATTTTTAGTTTCTCATGTTATTTATCCTTCTTTTCGTTTCTCTACAGAACTTCATCCGAATAAAAAAAGCGAACTAAATGATTTTCGTACATATCTTCTTGATGGTTCAGATCCAATGACACCACTTAAAGCATGGCAAATGCAAGATCTGAGTCTACAATGTGCATATCGTGCTTTAAGCGAAAAAACTCCAGAAGAAGCTTTTAATACATTAGTTGAATTATCGCAAAATTTCCCATCTCGTGCTAGGTAAAACTAAAAGAATAATGAAAGATTTTTTTCATGTTTGTTCAACTCACATCTAATTTTCTAAGAAATATAGTGAATGCCATTTTCGAGTCCAAATTTTCTTGTTTACTCTTTTGTGTCTTAGTAGAACAAAAATATTCAAAGGTCAACCAATACATTTTATTCAGCAACCCTTTTGTGTCGCATAGTTAAATGACTCTGCTATGATATATACCTACTCTGCTAGTTACTTTAATGTGTACACGGATAGGTAAAAGTTCAACTGACTTTCTATCCAGACCGACAAAACTACTCGTCATTGTATGGTAGATATTGAACTATTGAGTCTACGATTAGACAACGTTCCATTGCATAAAAATAGTATATCATTGAAATGTCATCAATCTGAAATTTAAAATAAATAATTTAGAATATTTTTCTAACGATCGATTATCTTTGAAAAACAAACAGTCTTTTCGAGATATTTAGTATTCTGTATTAATAAAATAAGACGAACGTATAAACGTGATTTTTACATTTCTATCCATAATTGTATCTGTTAACAAATTCTACTATGTGTTTATCTATTTTAGGGTTTTATCAAAAGTTAAAGTTGATTCGTCATTTCGTGAATCTAATAAAGTTAATCAAGAAGAATTTCGGTCACATATGGAAATCGAATCGGGTAATTCAGCATTATATATTAATTCAGTTCAACAATCATTAGATACAATTGATTTATATGTTTTATTAAATGCATTATTAAATGAAGGACAAATGATGGAACGTTTACATTTAATTGGTTTAAATAAATCTCATACAAGACAATTATTAACAAGTGAATTAAATATTCAAACTATAAGTTATATACTTGATTTTCGTCATCCATCAATATTTTGGTTAAATGATCTTGAAAAAGATAGTCAATATACAAAATGGCCATCGAGTTATTACGATTTATTACGAAATAATTTCTTTGGTGGTCTTCGTACAATACGTAAAAATCTCTATAATCTTGTTATTATTATTGATCCATCACAAATCGATACGTCTTATGATTTAATGAAAAATGTTGAAGCTTACTTTGTTCATGAATTGCCTATACGCATCGGCTTGGTATTTTTAACAACAAATGAATATAGTATAAACGTCTATCGAGCATTTCGATATTTAATAAAATATAATGGAAATCCAAAACGTGCATTAACATTTATTAATGAATTGTATAGAACTGCAAGTACTGATGTTCAACAAACATTTTCTAAAGTTGCAAAATATTCTGGCAGTTTATCATCAATATTCGATGAAACAAATCCATTTGAAAACGAACGTCTTGAAATGAATTCATATTTTGAACAAAGTGGTTTATCACGTGGTGTACCACATGTTTTATTTAATGGTAATCCATTAACATCAGATGAATTGTTACCAACAACATTTGATGATGTTATAACAACGCGTATGTTAAAAATGCAATTTGATATTCAACAACAAGTTTATCATGGTCAATTAAAAGATTCAGATGATATTATTGAAATATTAAATACAAAACCAAATGTTGTTAAACGTTTAAATCAACGTATATTTGGACAAACACCATCAATGCCAACAGTTTATGTCGATTTATCCATGATAAATGGTCAAACAGAAGATTTGTTAGATGCTAAGAAATTTCAAACATTATCTGTACGAGAACAAGCTGGCGTTATTATGGCTAGTATGATTTATTTAGGAAAAAAAGATGAATTAGGTCAACCACTTTATCCAATTACATTATGGATTGCTTGTGATCTTGATCGACCTGATGGACGACAATTATTTCTTAATGCTTTAACATATTTAAAAAGTCATACACATGCAAGATTAGGTTTAGTGGTAAGCTTTCTTTAACATTATATTGATAAAAGCTGGGGAAAAGCTTAAGTCTTTTTTTCCTGTTTTCAAGTTCTATTCATTTTGATATAAAGTTTTCCTTAAAGGAACAGTAAATATAAAGTGGCACCAATCGTTTTTTGTTTCAATTTTAAAAGCTTGATGGTGACGGATCCACAGATGCACTACTACGAGTACTACTATTATACAAGCCCACACGTAGTTAATTATCAATAGCAAGATATCATAACCATAATTGCTAGTACTAGTACATTTCTAAATGGGACTAAGTTATAACTTCTATGAGAGAATTTTCAAGTAGAAACAAAGTTTTGTGTTCATCTCAAAAGAAATATTATTCAACAAAAAATGATATATTGCAATCTTATTTAGGCTTCATTCGATGCTGAATCTCGTACTGGCAGTCATCCAATAACAAAAGCTGTTTACTCAGCTATTCGTCTACTATCACCACCCATAGCTCGTACATTTATTTTTAAATTACTCAAAGATGAAAATGTTATCGAAGATTTGTTAGCTCACCGTAAATCTTGGTCTGATGTTACAGTTAGTGGCCTTAGTGGTCAAACACTTGAACATGAAATAGCAACATTTGATGATAATATATTTCGATCTCATTCAATATTTGTTGAACAAGGTCTTATTTTGCCGCGTGGTTCACGATTAGTTTTAGTTAATGGGCGTATATTAGGTCCATTATATGGTCAAGAGCAATTTACTGAAGATGATTTTATTCTTCTCGATAAGCATTTATCGACAACAATAAATGATCGTCTTATCCGTATAGTAAATAAATTAGAAATATCAAGTCATCCATCTCAATTATCTGATCTTCTTATGCGTATATCATCCATAATAAGTCAAAATGATAAAAGTTCTTCACCGGTAACACGTCGACAAACACCACGTATATCATCGGCATCAAAAGCTACTCTCCATCTGCCAGCACAACATGAAAATGAACCAGCATTTTTAATTGAAGCTATTATTGAACCAGCATCACGTGATGGACAACGTTTATTATCTCTATTATCAGCTTTACGTCAATCGATAAATCATGATCTTATTATTTATTTTAATTGTAAATTACAATTATCTGAAATGCCATTAAAAAGTTTTTATCGTTATGTTTATGATATTAATTTACAAAAAATGCCAAGTGCTGTGTTTCATCATGTACCTGAAACGCCTATACTAACATTAGGTATGGTTACACCTGAATCATGGATGGTTGAAGCTGTCGAATCACTTTATGATCTGGATAATATACATTTAGAAGACGTACCAATTGGTGTTAATGCTAATTTTGAATTGCAATATTTATTAATTGAAGGGCAATGTTTTGATGAAACACAAAATTATCCTCGAGGCTTACAATTAATTTTAGGTACCAATAAAACGAAAAATATTTTCGATACAATTGTTATGGCTAATCTTGGTTATTTTCAATTAAAAGCATATCCAGGTTTATGGCATTTAAATTTACGCGAAGGACGCTCTGATGATATATATACAATAGCATCCCATGATAATACAGATTCACCGACACGCACTAGTCAACCAGTTCTTATTGCAATACGTTCATTTGATGCCCGCTGGATTAAAGTTTATGTTGCAAGACAAGCAGGAAAAGAAAACGAAAAATTACTTGAAGATTCATCAGATGAATCTCCACCAAATTCTGGTAGTATATGGGATTCATTTAGTTTCAGTGGTAGCTCATCCTCATCCTCATCATCAGCGGCAGCAACTAAAGTAGATGACGTTACAGATGATACTATTAATATATTCTCTGTTGCTAGTGGCCATCTCTATGAACGATTATTACGTATAATGATGATAAGTGTACTTAAAAATACGAAAAAACCAGTTAAATTTTGGTTTTTAAAAAATTTTCTTTCGCCATCATTTACAAGCTTTTTACCTTACTATGCTGAACATTATAATTTTACATATGAACTTGTACACTATAAATGGCCCAAATGGTTAACTGTTTATCCAACGGAAAAACAACGTGTTATATGGGGTTATAAAATACTTTTTCTCGATGTTTTATTTCCATTGGATTTGAAAAAAGTCATTTTCGTTGATGCAGACCAAATTGTTCGTGCTGATATGGCTGAATTACGTGATCTTGATTTACATGGTATTGACCTTTCATTAGTTTTTGATTGTCTTTAAAACTAAAGCAACGAAAGGATAGAAGTTATATTTTAACTTGAATAGTAATTTTCCTAAATAACTATTTTAATCATATTGAACGGTTGATTGAAATAGAAGAAAGATACTAATTTATATAGAATTTTATATTTTCAAAGCAGCTGATAGCATATAGTAATCCGAGCTGTTCACTGTCAGATGATGATTATTATTATTGACCTATCGATAAGTATAATTTTTTTGACTGTATTATCAATCAACAGTTTGATTGATGTTCATGAAGAAAATATTATTTTTTTAAGTTTTCAATTATTATTTAGAAAATATATAACAGCTCTTTTGTTTTACTTATAGGAGCTCCATATGGTTATGTACCATTCTGTGAAAATCGTCGTGAAATGGATGGCTATCGATTTTGGAAAAGTGGTTATTGGGCAAGTCATTTAGGCCATCGTCGTTATCATATATCGGCACTTTATGTTATTGATTTGAAAAAATTCCGTAAGATAGCTGCTGGTGATCGTCTTCGTGGTCAATATTATGGTTTAAGTCAAGATCCAAATTCATTATCTAATCTTGATCAAGATTTACCAAATAATATGATACATCAGGTTAATATTTATTCGTTACCTGAAGAATGGCTTTGGTGTGAAACATGGTGTGATGACGAATCGAAAAAACGTGCGAAAACAATTGATCTTTGCAATAATCCACAAACAAAAGAGCCAAAGTTAAAAGCAGCTACACGTATTATAGCTGAATGGGCTGATTATGATCAGGAAATAAAAACATTAATGGCTCAATGGGAAGAAGAAGATAAACCAAATTTATCATTATCAAAATCAACAACGAATAAAATGCCTGTTGATAATGATGATCCAACTATTTCAATCAATACCCATGATCCTACCGAGTTATGATAAACTAATGTTGACGTTATGCTTCTTCTACAACACATTCCTTTGAGATTTCGTTTTGGTTTTTCTTATTGCTTATGCTTTATTGTTTCGTCCTCATTCTGTTTTTCTCTTTGACTATCTATCTCTTGTTATTGAGCTATTTGTTATAGTGAGTGGTTCTTATTTTTAATATATTTTTTTTGTTTCTTTGTTTGTTTACGATTTCGATTATTAGGAAAGAAACGAAAGGGGACAGACTTGATTTCGTATAAAAATATCAATAACATTTATACATAGTATGAGTTTAGCATGGGATATTGCAATTTTTTTTATTACAATTTTTCTAGTGGACGAATCTTAAGTAAATGTTATTAATTCACAAAGAACAAATGGGAATTCGTTAATGACTATTTTTATCGTCCAGTTTAGACTAAAATTTCGTTTGCTTGTTGATGATTGTTGCTTTGTTTTCTATTAATAAACGTATTGAGTTATTATAATTAGTCAGATTACATTAAAATATTGCAAAGAAAATCAAAACTCAAATCATATTCATAGATGCAAAGATAATTGTATGTTAACGAACCAGAATATATTCTTTCAATTAATTGTTACAAATATCCAAAGAGATCGCTAGTTTTTCTATTCATACAGAATTCAAACCAAACACAATAAGTAAAAATAAAAGCCGCACAAGATGACACTATCAACTAATAAATATATTAACAACACTCGCTTTCTTTTACTCAGAATCTTGGCATATGTTTTGGTGATATTTGTGCTCAACCATAGTGTGTGAGAGAAATGTTAGTATTGCCACTATCTTTTCATGGGCCAACGCAGATGTACACATGAGCAGAACTCTACTGTGTACATCTTATGAAACACATTTGAATTAAAACTAGATACTCTCGGCATAGCTTTCATGCTAAGAATAATTAATATACGATGATGGTTATCATCATCTTTCAGTCTCGACATGCTATTAACAGTAGGTACCAATTAACACATGTATGAACTCTGTTTGTTAACAATTTTTTCGTTAGTATCAAAAATACGATTGTGTTTTACATTTGAATATAGCATAGCATAGCTTGAGATAGAAGATCTTTTTTCCTGATTTATGGTATTTTAATAAACTGAGCATAATTATGTTATAAAAACAAACAAAAATACGTAACAGAAAATAGGCAAGGTGAAACACGGAGAACTTCGGTAATAATGGAAAGAGATATCAATATAAATAAACATCACAGTCAATATTTAATAATCCTCAGGTATAACGGGAATATTTGCCAGAACATTTTTGACCATTTCACTTTCTCCATTTGTTATGTCTACAGGTAATGACTTCATCGCTGGTGATGCTTGAATCTCATCATAGGTTGCCGGTCGCTCTGCTTGTTTTATTCTCAATCTAAATAGAATAGTATTTATTTAATAAAATAAACAAAAACGTTGGTTTATATTGTACTCATTTTCATTCATAATTATAATAAAGATCGATAGAAAAATCATCATTAAGTGTAATTTTCATTTCTATAGTATTAATAACAGATAAAAGTATTGTAGTATTCTATTTCTCTCATTTTTGAGAAGTTTAACATGTTCTTTTCGCTAAATATATTAGAAATTCTCATTTAATAGTCTTAAACTATCAAGGAAACTTTAAAACTTCGAGCCCATCGTCGATTGAATATTAATTTTGAAAAATAGCATATTTTGTATTCGAGACAATACTTTTTAGAAAAAGTTTCTTAGAAATATATGATTTATCTATGCTTAATAACTTACAAGCAAATGATGAGCTGCTGTAATTCTGTTGATAAAATTGTTGGTGGCTCTGGTATCCATGTCATAATTGCACTCATTATACCTATTGCATTCATTTTAGCGAATGGATGTTGACCAGTAGTTATTTCCAACTATGGAAATTGAAAACATACGTATGTGTTTAGAATATATGAAAACAACTATTATATTTACTGTTGAAAGACCTAATGCCCACATATCAGATCGTATACCATAACCTTCAGGTGCTTGGGCTGCATCAATCCGTTCCGGCTAAAAATTGAAATGAATAAACTTGATATTTACTCTAAAATATTTTTACATACAGCTAAATAAACTTGTGTTCCTTTCATCATTGTATGTGCAACTGAATTAGTTAATTGGCCTGATATACCAAAATCACAAATTTTAAATATAACAGGATTTTGTTTAACTAAAATATTCGATGGTTTAACATCTCGATGAAGTATTCCTTTTGATTTAAGAAATTGTAATGCATCAACAATCTACAAGATAAAGTGTTGAATATCTTCTTTTTAATATTAATCTTATCCGATTTTACATGATTTATCATGCGTTTCAGTAATATGTCAAGATGTTTTGTTTCTTTTATTTTATGCATCGTTGTATAAAATTTTTCCATTGATGTTTCACATGCTTCCATACATATCACTACTTGACTTTCTCTCTATTTTGATATATGAATAAAATTTAAAAAAGAAAGAAAATAACATCGATACCAACTTTATCAATAAGTCCAGCATAGAATCTGATGACATGTGGAAAATTACATGAACCTACTGCACGAATTGTTTTCAGATCTGTTGTAGCTGTATAATCAGCTAAATTATTGGTGCTTGGTATCAAACCTAACCGCTACATAAAAATGTTAAAATAATTCATTTTAGCTAATTTTATAAAAAAAAACATCTATTCATTAGAAAATTTTAAAAGGCATTCGAATTTTTAGATTGATGAATCAATCAAATATTTCAACCAAAATGAGTTATTTACAAAACAGCTGAAATTGAAATATTGCTCAAATTAAACTTATAGTTTAAACTATTCAATGACTAAATTTAACAAGTACTGAATGAATTCAATCAAAGTTGAAAGAGTTGTACTCGTCGTTATACCCCGTTCATGATCTGACTTAAGATTCTATTTCTATTTTATAATCTAAACATACTTTAACAGCCATTTTTATTTCTGGATGATCTTTGACTTCAGCTAACATAACACTACCATAATTTCCAAAGCCAAGTTTACGTATGTCATTTAACATATTTACATTAATAGTTACTACTTTACCATCATAATTAATTGTTGCTTCTTCACCGACATCAGGCAACCTAAAAAAAAATAAACACATTATGATAATATTTTTAAGAAATGCTGCAGTTGTTTTTGCATACATATAAGTGTTATCTGTTGCTGCTTCGACTTGTTCGCCTGTATAATCAGGAAATTCCACGCGAACTAAAAATAAATGCCAGTTATGAATAAAAGTTAATTCTTCAACATGATACACCCACACCACAAACATAACAAGTGAGGATAAGTGTGTATCTTGCTGAAGCATTACAAAGTTTTTCTTGTTTTATTTATTTACTTTTAAACTTTTCTTTTCGATCTCGCTTGGTAGTTCCTTTTGACATTTCTTATATTAACTTCAAAGAGTTGCACGTAAAAGAAATATCTATTGTTTCATCAGATTTGCCGTAGTCGTAGCCACACAACGAGATGAGTCATGTATAAAAGGTAAGTTGATCAACCAATTATGTGAAAATTTTTAACCCTCTGTTCTTCATTTCCATTGGTGTTTTTTATATCTGCCATGTGTTGGAGAAAAAAGGCTAGTAGCTAGCTGTTCTTTCCTTCCTTTGAATTTCTAGTGTAGAATATGTCGAATCCAAATAATGCGTATGTTTCAAGTGTTTCTTAAAATATATTGTAAATGTTATTTAATATTTCATTATTTCATATAGAAAAGAAAAGTTTGAAGAAATTGCAAAAAAAAATCAAGAAAATATACGACGGCTTATATCAACTGAGAATTATCAATTGAATTCTGATACAGCTGATGACAGAAAACTTATTGAAGAAGTATTAAATAAAACAAAAAGTTCATTTAATGCTGGTATAGTAAAAGTGAAATATTATTCTATGATTGAAGGGCGCTGTTAAGGCTTGATGATCAAACAGTAAGCTATTAAAATTCTTAACGAGAAAGAAGGATACTATCGATTTAGCAAATACTACACTTCGAATGAATGGAATTATTCATTTTAGTATTTCGTAACATGTCCTACGGTTGTTAGTACATTGCCGATATGGGACGTAATACAGCGATCGATTTAATGAAGAGCTGTTGCCGTCTTTAGAATTCAGATAACTAAGGATGAAAGAAAGTGAAATATTGTTTTATGAATATTGAATCGACTATCGATTGCTTCTATTACTTATTAGAGTTCAATGAACAAAAAGAAACTCTTTCTTCCTTTCAATTTGAAACGCAATTTATATAAAACAAAATAATCAGCTCGAAAATTTCATGAAAAAACAGTATTATTTGCATAGTATTGATCTAATCACGTCAATGTACTTGAAAATGAACATACACAATACCATGCTACTTACTACATTTGAGAACATCTCTTAAATTGTTTTAAAGTTTTGATTGATAATTTATTTTCTCACACTATCAAATATACTATGAAATCAATAGTTATCTTTTTTTCACATGAAGAACACAATACTAACCAATATATTCTGATAAAATCTCCAAATAGATTTTTGTCTGCTTATAACATGCTGTTCATTCGTGATAGTTGATTTGATTATATGAAAGTAAAACTTTTTTTAAATAGAATCATCGGATGATCTTGGTCGTACTTATCAATATTTAATAGATTCTTTATCATCAGATGCTAATATATGTTTAATATGTATTGATCTAATACAAAAAACTGACGCAGTTCGTATTAAAAATAACTTAGATCTTCTTTCATTTATCGGAATCTTTTATTTAGATTTGGAATTGTTCATGTTGTTATTCACCATTTCATATAGTTTGTATACAAAAATGGATTAAAGATGGCGTATATCAATCATTGGTAATAAATAATAATGAAACAAACAGTTGGCATTGGTAAAATTTTATTTATACAGTAAGATGTTTATCATAATATATTGCTCTTCGTTTAGTCCAAAATGTCGAACTGAATTTGATCAAAAAGATACGCCGAAACGTTATTTATGTTATTGTCATAAAGAAATCGATCCTCAGTTTGATCCATGGTCAATTCCACATTCATGTGGACAAACATGTGGAAAACGATTAATACCTGAATGTGGTCATATATGTTTATTACTGTGTCATCCTGGACCATGTCCACCATGCCCAAAACAAATAAATGTTCGTTGTTATTGTAATCAATCTTGTCCAACAGCACGTCGATGCGGTTTTAAAGGTTGGTCATGTGGAAAAGCTTGTTCAAAATTATTATCGTGTCAGCAACACCGTTGTGAACAAGTATATTATATATTTCATGAAAAATTTGGTTGATAGAAAAAATTCGTTTTAATCAGGTTTGTCATACTGGAGATTGTTTACCATGCCAAAAAACAAGTATTCAATCATGTCAATGTGGGAAAACAAAAGCAGTACGAAATTGTAATGAATTAAATTTTCAATGTGATCAAGTCAGGAAAACGTTCTTTTATTTAAAGAATATTCACTACTATTCTCTGCTCTAGCTATGCAATCGATTACTAAATTGTCATATACACGAATGTAAGCGTATATGTCATAGAAATGAATGTGGAACATGTCCTCGGCAGGGCATAAGAACTTGTTCATGTGGAAAAACAAGTATGATTTATTTATAAAACAAACTAGATAGTAGAAGAAAGTCGTATACAACCTTTTGATTTATTAGTGATGATTGTAGAGAAATCGACACAAAATTTAAAACTTGCCAATGTTATAAAGAGAAGAGCGCCTAAGTTATTCGATTCAATGAGAGGTTTTTATATTTTAATGAGAACTGATGCTAAAATAAATATTTCATGAATTGAAACAATTTTAAAGATACCATTACCTCTATTGTTTTGGTTTCAACTGAGTCTATACTTTTTCAAAATCATTGTTATTCTAAAAATAGTATGACTTATTTGACTGACATATTTCGAAGTTTGCTAGAAGACATCAGAGACTAAACAAGTATTTAGCATTAATAATAGATCATAGATGATGTTGAGTGAGGGAAGTTTTTCATTATCTTAATTTGTAAACGTTATTTAATTATCATGTCGAAAAATACAGAAATTATCGTCTCTGGAATAGATAGTAGCGATTCACAGCCTTAGCGTATAATGAGAATCATATTATTATATAAAATATAGAAATAAACTGGTTGTTTTCCAATTATTCTTTTGAGTATTTAATTCGATAAGAAGATAGGGATAAAAACTAATCTTCTCATGTTGACAAAAGATTTAACTTTATCGAAAATTTTGTTTTAGAATATGAAAACTTGCCTTGTTCTGAAGACGCTCCAACATGTGGTGATACGTGTGATAGAAAACTTGATTGTGGTCTTCATCGATGTTTGCATCGATGTCATACGGGTTCTTGTGAATCAGTAAGAGAAATCATTTTATTTCTATGTTCTTTGCATTCAAAAAAACAAATTCAATTTATTTCAGTGTCGACAAGTTATCTTAAAGCGATGTCGTTGTAGTTTAAAAGAAAAATTAATTCCATGCTGTCAAGAATATCTCTGTGAAACAAAATGTACTCGCATGCGTTCATGTGATAAACATCCATGTAAACGAAAAGTATGAAGGCAATAAATTCTACTTAACATATAATGCAAAAGTTTAATATTCATGAGCTCATCGTTTTTTATGGATACCATCAAGTATCGTATAAGCATTCTTCTTATAATGAATTTTTTTCCAAAACAAAAAATAAGTACGGAATGAATAATACTAGTTCAGAACTTTTGCATCATCTGTTATGTCTGTGTATTTTGAATAATAATATTGATTCCTTTCTATTTTTGATTTCCTAAATAAATTAGTGTTGTGATGGAAATTGTCCTCCTTGTCAAACAGTGTGCGGTAAAACACTTAATTGTCGTAATCATAAATGCCTTAGTGAATGTCACCGTGGCCAATGTTATCCGTGTACACATAAAGCTAATGTTACATGTGCATGTGGACAAACATCAGTAAGTGTTCCATGTGGTTGTGAAAAACAAACTCGAAAACCACGTTGTAATAAATTATGTTTGTAAGTTGTAATTAGATTTTGTTGCGAACAATTAAACTAGAAATCATTTTTTTCCTTACAGAAAACCATCAGATTGTCATCATGCAGAACGTGAACCACACTTATGTCATTTTAATGATTGTCCAGATTGTAAACAACAATGTAATTTATCATTAAAAAATTGTTCACATTTATGCTCAGCAACATGTCATGATTCAGTTATGGTGAAAGAAGAAGTCAATTCATCAAATACACCATGGGGAATGAAAGAGAAAGAAAAACTGATAAGAAAATCTCTAACTTGCCCACCGTGTCAAGTTCCGACAACGGTTGAGTGTTTTGGTCAACATACTGTATGCTTCGAATTTTTTTCCAAAAAAAGCAATAATTCATTCATTTCTTTTCTTGGATTTCGATTAGTCTCGAGTCATTCCATGCTCCCAAGCACGCTCATTCTGTTGTGGTCAAGTATGCAGTCGTACATTAAAATGTCACAATCATTTATGTAATCGTCCATGCCATGTTGTTACTGGTGTATCAAATCAAACTGATGTAAGGAAGTATTTAATTACTATTTAAATTCCATCGTATATTTCAGGCTGGTACGGAATGTATGCAATGTGAAGAAATGTGTACAAAAGAGCGACCACTAGGTTGTCAGCATTCTTGTCCATTAGCTTGTCATCAAGATAAATGCCCACCATGTAAACAACGTCTTCGAATGAGATGCCATTGTAATACACAAGTGATCTATAGTGATTGTCAAACATTTACAAATGCAACTGATGAAAAGAAAGAAAAATTAAAATCATGTGGAAAACCCTGTTCAAAAAAAGTAAAGAAACTTATTAGTTTTGATAAATTAAATGTATTTATCACTGTCAAAAATAAAAATACTTGAGCTCATCCCACTCTCTATGTAGTTCGGTATTGAATATAATTTATATCAAAGATTATAATTGTCTGAAAAATTGAGCATGGCAGTTGTTAGAATTATAAAAAAAACTCTGATAACATTAGCTTTGAAGGAAACGATCTTAAACAGATTCAATACTTTGAATAAAATCACAAATCCTTGTATTCTTCCCAATAGTTGTAAGCATCGCAAAATGTATCTTTCGCAATTCTATGATAGATTTGTTTTTTTCATATCTATATCGTTTGAAGAAAAATTCATGTGTTATCTTGTCTTGTTCGATGCCAAATTTCGCCTTCTTTAAGACGAAACTCACGAAAACTAATGTTCATCGAATAAAAAAGTAAAACAATGCGTTGATATTTTATTTATAATCATTACTATTTGTTATGTTTGTCAAAAAAAAATTTTTTTTCATGGATAATTAAATAATTCTTTTTAAATTTTAGCTTGCTTGTGGTCATTTGTGTACTTATGTATGTCATTCAGATTCATGTTCGTCTGTTTGTAGTTGTTCACAATTAGTTCCAGTTCGTTGTGGATGTAGACGTATGAATAAAGAGTTACTATGTTGTGATATAAATACAATTAGAAACTATCGAATACCATGTGATGAATTATGTGCTGAAATAAAAACGAATCGAATTGCAATATCATCGAATCCTCTTGTTGTTCAATCGATAGTTGAAGAATCGAAACTTCCAACGGACATCGATAAATCATCATTAAACAATAGAATGAATCGAAAAAGTTCTTCTGGCGAAAAACCAACAACTAATAATCGAAATGTGTCAGTAAAGAAAAACAGAACACGTCGTTTTGTCTGGACATTAAATAAAGTTATTATTTTGTTTGGAATTTTTTCAATTATAACTGTTTCTTTGATTATTTACATGTTTAAAGAAATTGCTTAAATTCTTACGTCTGTTCTGCTTAATTTGTTTTTTTGGTTGGTAAATTTTAGATTTATTTTTCATAACTACTTCAATGACAACAGTAACAATTGAACATATCAGTTAATGAAACACTTGTTCATCATTATATGCAAATATTTGTTGATTATTTAGATAATGGAATTGATTTTTCAAAATGATCACAAGTTCAGTAACTTGATCTTAATTTACACGGTACAAAAATAATTATCAAAAGAAACTGTAAATGTGATAATTATTAGTTCTTGTATTGTCTAAAAATAAGCATTGCCAGTAGTCGCCTTTAGGTTAGCAAAACTCACATCAGTTGTTATGCGTCTTCTTTTTTTCTCAACCCATACAAGTAGAGTTTCTTTTTAATTGCATGGCTGAATATGTGTCGCATATATCTGAAGCTTTTCAAATGAAACATTCTATTTTTGAACTCATACAGTATATCTAGGAAGCGTAAGAAGTATGCATGGTTTCACTTCTTTCTTCGTGGTATAGATTTTAGTGCAAGCAGTTTTCCGTAAGATGGATTGATCAACCAACTAATTACAGAAATGAATTTTTACATGGTCGATAGATCTCTACAATAGTATGCATATAAAAAGGTGAATTGTTTAATGATAATGAATGAAAACATGAGTCTATTGAGCATCAACACATATGAGTGTTAGACACATGAATTTCTACTAGCTTCAATACGCATTGGATATTCTCGCTTTGTTTCGCTTAGTGTGAAATCAGAAGAGAAGCTATAGACTCTTTTAATTCCACGTTAAAATGTAGTTAAAAAATATTTATTGCTTTACTATGGCTCTCAAAACAGTTAAGATTTGTGATCATATTTCGAGATTATGACTATCGATAATTCTTAATAGGCATCACGAAGCCCTTGATTAAAAAACGTAGCTGAACGGATTACTAGTTGAATTTTGCCGAATGATATTATCTTATGAAATACTTTTGGGTCGGTCTCAAAAGTTGTGTTGATTTTTCATGACATCTAACTCTTAAAAATCATAATCTCAATATATGCACTGGTAGAGCTCTGTGACACGTCACTCATGTGTTAGGAATTTCTATAGAATTTGAATTGAACTTTCTTTCTATTGTTCACTCTCACATAAAACTCAGAAAATGATCCTAACCCGTTGGAATCCATCACCAGGAGACAATCAATTGATTCTGAAAGCCTCTGTTAATGTATTCATAAACTGCAACTCGAACTGTTTCAATTTTGAAAATTTAGATTACCATCGACGTATTCACAAAAAAATTGAAAATTCGCGAATTAAATTTGACGATTAACAAAAATAATCAGTAAAGCAATCAAATTAGAACAATTCTTTACGTTAAGATTTGAATATTTTAGGAATCTCAACTTTCAAATAAAGCGATATTAATACCTACAATACAACAAGCTAAAATAACTAGTGATCAAAAAATTCAATTAAGTCAACAAATGCTTGATGTCACTAAGCGACCATCAAAACATACTGATCTAGCTTATCAAAAATATGGTAAAATTAATTTAATTTCTTCTATAAGATTGCTTTGTATTGTACTCTATGGAAAATTGAAATTACAATTGATCCGAAGATATTTGCTAAATTCTACGGTAACGTATGTTTTATTATTCTAGTCTAATTAAATAATCAACAAAGTTTCTTATCGAATCATAATTCAAATAGCTGAAATTCTGAGAATGAATATGATTCTGAATCTAGTATGTTTGTTTTGAAAAAAAAATCGAATTTCACCGCACATACGATTTTTACTTGATGTTTAGAATCTCAACGTTCACTATTAACAGTAAATATTAAACGAAAATTTATATGGAATCGTGAGCAAAATGAAAAACTCATTAATAACGAGCGCGAGAGTAAAAGGTTTGTACAAAACAACATAAATTCGAATTGTGAAAATGGGAGAAAATTGAGAATGACTAATAATATATCAATAGTACAATCTGATGCAACTACCTAGTGTTTATGTGTTCAAGTATGAAAAAACACGATTTTATTTTTGTTGCAATCATTTTTCTTTCGTTTAGTTTTCTTATGGATCAATGATTTTTTTGTGATAGTAAAACGTGTGAAATATAAATGGTATCATTTTAAGTGTGTTAACCTCACAACTAAACCAAATGAAAATAGTTTTGCTCTAATTGACGAGAGAATCGAATCTAGATGATTGAAAACTGAACTTTTATTGTTGTTCCTGTATATGTGTATAGTTTGCTTTATTTTCATATTCAATTTGTCTTTCGAAACTCATCAAAAAATAGATATATGCAGACATACCAAAAAAAACATTTAATAAAGTCAATATTTTTTGTCGCCATGAAAGAATTGAAAACAAGTCGTAATTTCTGAAAACACATGGAGCACATATCAATCCTAAAGAAGCTTGTCAAACGCTCTTCAAACAAGAATTTAGTAAAAAAAGTTTTTTTTTGATAAAATAATTATTTTGTTTATGATCAAGTAATACTGTTAAGTATCAGTAATAACCATTAATGCAATCATAGTAGTTGCCTATATCAACAAAGCTCATTTGAAAAAGAAAAACATACAATAAATTAAACTGTTTTCAAATGATCAAATATCTTTTATGTGGCGATCTTTCAGGAATAAGTAAACTAAGACAATTGGAAAATGCTATTTTCTTTTCAAATAGAAAATTCAATGTTACGATCATTATCACGTCAGTGCTAGTAATAGCTTAGATGTTTTATTTCATTCTAGCGTTGATAGCCTAGCTAGACACCGGCCATTTTCTACAATAACCTGAGTATTGTGTGGAAACACAAAAAAAACATGAGTTAATCATTGAAAGCAATTAGTGAAGATTTTTATTTGATGATTTCATTTCCAATATTGAATACCTCAGATGATTTTAAAAGTCATGACTCTTACAATAAAGTTCTAATGTTGCGTCTTGAGAAGAATATTGTTTATTTTAATCAATGAGAAGTTTGAAAAGACGAGAACATATTTCACCTTTCGTTCATAATCCTACACAAATGCTAATAGATTAAAGTGATATCTGTATCTGTTTGATAGTTCTATAGATGTCCATGTTGCAGACGTTTTCATTCTATATCAAAACTAGAAATACTCTTACTATCAAAGAAATCAGTAGTAGTTTTTGAAAACTCCGCCTCATAAAATTAGAAAAAAACAAGTAAACCAATAATAATAAATCAGTCTTTAGCTGTCCCAAGCAGACAAACGTTTTCAAAAACGCGTTTAAACACTCAATCGGGAACCGTGATTGTGGGTTATTAACGCTCATTAATGAAACGCAAGAAACGCGTTTTTTACGCAGAATTCTCACTTTCCGAACGCGAAAACTCATAGAAACTCCAATTTTGAGCGTTTAAACGAATTGGTTTTTAATTTATCGAATAANTTTTATGGAGAACGACGTTGACGATTCTATCTCGGACCATGTCCTAATTCGTGCTAGTTACGAATTTTTGAATAAAACTGGAAGCTAGACAATAGTGCGCTTTTTTATGTTCATGCTGAATAAATTGTTTTTGAAAAAACCGTTCACATCTTCAACATTTTCGCTTTGAGGTCATCATTTTTTTCCCAAATGATACTCTATGATCGCTTCCCACTTAACTACGCCGAAAAAAATATTTTTGAATGAGCCGTACTGAAAATATTCGCGAAAAATTGTCATTCTACATTTCTCAGTATAATGTAAATTTTTCCAGAACAGAAGATGATTGGGGGCTGAAATTTTTATCACTGATAGATCTTGTTAGTTTATATCTTGAGTAAAAATTTAAGCCTAATCGCACTAATTTTTGAGGAGTTATAAAGCATCCAATTTTCAAATTGTCATTCTACAAAGTGAGTATAATGACCTTTTTTTCAGAAAGTCTTCTTATTTGTATCGATAAGGAAAGGTAACAACACAGAGTTTTTTCTTACCATTTCGTTACTTAAAGAGTTGTCTTTCCTTTCGTATAATCTCTGCGTCATCAGCTTTATCAGTAGTCGAACTGTAATCACGTTTGTGTCATTCTACACAAAAATACAAGTGTCTGTCAAATAATGTGAACGTTGGACGAACGAGAGAATGAAGTATAAAATTTAAATCCATAATATACTTCGATAGAGCATTGAACGTTGTACAAAATAATCTATTTAAATATTTTTTCTCTTGCTGTTCTATAGTCCAAAAATTCATTTTTCTTCTCACGTGTCAGTAAAAACTAACATTTTGTTGCCATGTTTTCCTTATAACTAAGCGATTGTATGAGCTAGAGAGCTGAAATTTTGTGTGCCGGTGGGACATACTAGAATCAATAGCTGATGAAAAAATTATCAAAATCAACTAAGAGGAAAAACAGTTATTAGACAAATACAGCTAAAATGCAAAATGTACCAAAAAGTTGCAGTTCACTCATATATATATATATATATATATACGTATATAATCATTAGAGTATTGAAGTGTCGAAAAGGTTTCAGTACTATTAACTTATTCAATGTCAAAATGAATTACTCGCGTCATTTTTATCATTGATATAAAGAGAAAATGAATTGAAATAAGAAAAATCTCAAGTGCATCGGTAATTGTTTCACCAATAGCACATTTAGTTTGTTTTTAATACTCATATAAAACTAAAAGACCAAATTAAATTTGATGGAAAATAATTAATCTAAGTTTTCTTCATGTTGTCAAAACTTTCTTAAAATGAATTGGTGCACCTGCAAGAATGATCCTTTGATAGCAAATTAGTATCCAACCAACGTAAGTAACATTTATCAATATTAATATTTAAGCTGTCTAGCATTTCTATTTCAGTTACTCACCGCCATACGAACATACGAATAGTAGAAGAAAAACAACTCGGGTGGGGTGTATTTTAACTATTAAACATTCGCGTTTTTCTTTTTTTCTAGTGATAGAACGGTGATTGGCATCAAAACTTCAAGTATTTGTTTTCATTACAAGATGTCGAAATTTACAAGCTAAATCATTCGTATTTGTCATAACCGATTCTATTGTATCGCAGATTTTTATTTAGTTGAAATCCTTCCAAAAGTTTTCGGACACCTTAACTTATCAATTGGCGAGCATAGTAATATCCAAAGAAATAAAGACCAAGTTTTTTATTGTTAATAGCTAAGTAGTGAAAAAAAAGCTGAAATAATTGTTGGTTTACATGTGATAAAATAATTTTCAAAGTGAAAAGTTGTTTGAACACATTCAAAATATCAACAAGTAATTGAATAGCAAAAAAAAACTTGTTGAATAGAAAATAGACATACATAAACAAAACTTCATTCTGTTGTTTTTTTCATTCAAGTTTTATTCTCATTGCAGTAATTTTTTTAACTTCGGCTTGCAATATCAGCCTTTAATTGTTCAACATTGGCGCCAACAACTCGATGAATTTCTTTTCCATTTTTAAAAAACACAAATGTTGGCATTGCTTCAATGTTGTATTCTTGTGAAACCGCTTCAGCTTGATCAACATCACATTTAAGAAACACTACGCTATCTTTGAATTCATTATTGCTCCAATCTTCAATTTTTGGTTTTACTCGTACACATGGTCCACACCATCTATAAAAAATAATAATAATAACAATAAACATTATTCAAAAACTTCTAATTTTCGCATACGTTGCAAAGAAGTCCAACACAATAAGTTTATCGTTATTTTTCTCGTTTTGAAGTTCAGTTTGGAGGTCTTCTATCGAACTAATAGTCTGTACCATGTTTCTACTGTTCCGGTATTAATGTGGAACAATAAAGTAGTCTAAAAAATATATATATATTTCATGTAGTCAAAAAGGTAGAGTTGAATAAAAAAGAAATATAAAGAAAATAAAAAGGAAATCAATGATGATGGCTACAAATAAGAATTTTTCTCTTAATTTCTATAGCATGTTAAAGAGAAAAAAACAGAGAATGGAGACCAATATTAGTCTTTCATTTTTTTTCTATTTCTTCCTTTCTTTCTATTGTCATTGCATGTTTTTTTTATGAAAGAAGAGGGATTCTATTATACTGAGAGGAATAGAAAAAAACAAAAGAGGAAAACGGTTGCCTCAATGTGAAATTCTTTTCAGTTACGAATAAAATAATTTGATGCGGAAAAGAAAGAAGAAATGCATGAATAATGCTAATGCTACTGTCATCATGACGTAAAGAATTCTGTGTAGTCATCTAACTTTAACAGTTGTATGCACCAATGAAAAGTCATTGTTCTAGTGCCAGCTTGCCACCATTGTTTGAGTCATATCTTTAACCTTTGGAATCTTTGGAACGCATAAATGCATGCATACATGAGTATTATTTTGATGAAGCTTTTTGTATTTGATTTGCACTTGATAGTAAACAGAATAATTTGATAATCAAGTTTATTGGATTCAAAAAGAAAACGCTATATAAAGGTTTTATTTAAAAAAATTAAAATATTAATTTCAATTAGTTTGTATTGATAAATGAATAACTATTGATAACTAGTGTCATCTTTCGAGAAAATTCTCGAAGCTATATGAAAGAAAAGAATATAATAAACTTACGGTTGTTATCATAAAATGAATTTCTCACATTCAATCAATATTAATCATAAAATTCAATCGACATTCGATTTCAAGTAATTATGAAAAGAAATTATATTTGCTGTAGTTGAAAGATATAATTTTGGAATTGACAATTCTAGTTTCATAGATGTTCATGTTTGATTCCCTTTAGCCTACGATAATTCTGTTAAGTCTATTGTTGTCAATGAAAGAGAGAAGCAGAATCAACTATTTAAATTCGTATATAAATTAAAACTGTTTTTTCTTAGATTTCGAAAACATGATATTAATCGAATAGAGTAGAATACCTTCCTTACTCATTTTAATATTAATCTTCATTTAAACTGATGAGCTGACCAAGCTTCTATTTAGAATAAAAGTACAAGAATGACGGATGTGTAAAAAGAATCAGATAGAATCAAAATTCAAAGTTAAAAACGAGATCACTATAGAAATAAATTATTACCATTTTAAAACAAATCCATGAATTGCTCTGTCAAAGTACCATCCATCTGAAACCAGAGATAATGGTAAATATTTTCGATTAAATTCTTTATTCTCTTTCAGTTTTACTTTTCTTGTCGTATGCCATACTTTCTAATTAGTAAATATCAGTGGTAGTTTGCTACTTTCTTTTTTGAATTTGAACATGTTTAGATTTAAACAGCAAACGCTAATGCTCTCTCTTCCTTTATTCTTTTAGAGAGAAGCAAAATAAACAACACTTCATCTTTTAGATGGCAACAATCTAGGTTATTGAAATTTCAGATAGAAAATTTCGTAGAGGGGGCTCAGCCCCCTCTGGCCACCCCATAGTTACGCCACTAGTACAAATGCCAATAACCGACCAGTAGTGTTGTTTTTTTTTGACGAGGGGTGTGTGTTGTGTTAATAACACGTTTGCTCATTATATGTGCCTTTTCTTTTCATTCAATACTGAAATAAGTAAACGGACACGATGTGACGACATACTCTGACTTCACGACAGATAACAATATAGTTGCTAATTAATCTGTCCTTTCTTCTTCGTATTTCTTCTCTCATATATAATTTTGTGTTATGTTTGAAAAGCGACTGAACTGAAGTGAAACAGTAAGCATATGTAGCGAGGAATAGGGTAACACTACGATTTTTGTCGTAATTTAGGATAGACAGTGTCTTTTTTTCTTGTGGGGTAACTATAAGAAGAAAGACATACAGAACAAACTAAAGAGATATATTTAATGATGAGACATGAGTACTATCGTTGTCACTAATATTCATTATTTTATTTTGCCTAACGCTTGTCTAAAATGATAATAAATATCAGCTGTACACAAAAGTTCATCTGTTGCTTTCGTTTAGTTGAGCTGAGATATCTTTAATCGAGCAGCAAATTTTATTTTCGATTTTGAACCGAGCGATTTCTAAATATGACAGATGCTTGCTTTGATTTGTACCTACCCAGGTCGTGGAGGTACGGCGGGAAACGACCGGAAAGCACGGGAAAGTGGAAGCAGTATTCTGCTCGAAAATAGCCGGATTATTTTCCTGTGGATTCCCGCTGGAAGTTGACCAGAATACACCGGAAAAAATCCGGCAACTTCCGACCAAAATACTGCTTCCACTTTCCAGCGCTTTCCCGTGCTTTTCGACCAGATACGGTGATTTTTCCGCATCTTTCCGGCTGGCTCCTGCAGTATGCGTCCTCCGGAATCATCGATCTGGATACCCTAGCCAACTCTTCCATGAACAGTTTGCCGGGAGTTCTCTGTTAAACTCTCCAAGTAGTCATGACAGGGAGTCCTCAGAAACTATCAGGCATTTCAGAAGGAGTTTAGCAATTTCACAGGAATTTCTAAGTCATTTAACTTTTTGTTAGCTTCTTGTGAACCAAAACCCATTTTTTCTAATTTGTCTCTTACCTAAGGGAATCTTCTACCTAAGCCATTTAGTAGGTCTTGCCTCAATGGAAAACTCATGCGATTGCTAAATCACTTCAAAATGATAAGTTATCGCTAAGAGAGCATCAGTAGACGTTCAAATGATATTTATCACTTGAACAAAATCTGATGTTAAAAATAAACAATAATTGTTTCTAAATTTTGAGTCTCTCATATACTTTCATAAGCGCAGAAGAAAATGGTGAGTACATTTCTGCACTCCCTAATGAATAATCCCTCAGAGATTACCTAGGAGCACCGTCTAATAAGTGAGTTTCATTATTGCATTTTTCAATACATTAAGACTTCACTAGAATACAATATTCAGTTGAAATGTTGTTCAGTTTGAATAAACCAAATCAATCAATATTTGATTATATTCGACACAAATATATAGAATATACAGTTTTGGCATGGATATAAAATATATTATACAGTCGTACTTTAGTCTATATCAATATAATATCTAGTAAGTAAAATGTTACTTAAGAATGTAAAGTACCTTTCCCTTCTCTGATTGTTGATGGTTTTAAATGAATTCGTTTCTGTTTGCATATGCTTTATTAAAGTATCATAGTAGGATACACATATATATTTATTATCAGAATAAAATTTAGATATTTTATTTAGTATCAATGATCAACTGTAATGGTCAAGCTTGCAATTAATTGCATTTTTTTAAATATATTTTTTTAAGATTATTGGGCTAAATATTCTTAACATATGAAACATGAGACTGTCTATATAATGGTTGATATGAATCCAATGTTTGCACATAAGTATGATTTGATCGTTGAAATAAACTTGAGAACTGCTTGTCTTCACAGGTGCAACATGGGTCTTGGTGAAATAGGGGCTAGATTTTCAATGGTAATCTGGCAATTTATTCAGCATATTTTAAACAATTTGCTTTCAGCTCTGAGCATACATCTGCAATACTTCAAAACAAAACATTTACAAAACAATTAAAGTTGTCAAGGAACTAAATTTTTGCTCCATCAATATACTAAGAAATAGTTTTATTGACACACTCGAACTATTAATAATGATATGATTACTGTTAGAATATTTTATTCATCGTCACTTTAGATTCCAATTTCGAGTGTTATATAAATTGGAGAAACTTTGAACATGCATAGGCTGAATTGAATAATTTAAAACTGTAACTTTCCAATGTATATTTTTATTATTCGCCTTATCATTAAACGAAGTACCCGTTACAAAAAAAGTAATACAGTTCTACCGGACAGTGTTGCATCTCATTCACAAATTGCTGAAGTTTAACAATGATGAATAATATTTTGAAGATTGAAATGAAAATTCCTCTTTTTAGCGCTCCAACTTTTGGAAACACGTTTTATTTTTGTTGAAAGAATTAATCAATTGATTGCAGATCAAGTTCGTGTACCACAAGGAGACGTATAAAATCAGTTGATGAAAAGTACTGCACACTTATTCTACATCTTTATTAGCTAAAGATTTCAGCGTTCTAGTTATATTTACAAATGTGAAAAAAATTGATTAAATATGTCTCTATGTGTAGTTTTTCAACCATTTCTTTTTCTATTTATGTATTTTTTATTGTTTAGTGTTTGAATAATAAAAACGAACATTGTGTAATATGGAAATTTAAATATAGCACGAACTATCGAATTCAAATTCGAAGAAAAGCTGTTAGCACGATTCCTCTGAGATTTAAAATGTGAAATATTATAGAACTATTATTGTTAGGTGTCAAAAACAAAGCTTGTTAGCGCATGTGCATTTGGAGTTAAAGTATGAAAGTCGCATATATGTCGCTTATATTTACTAATCCAATCAAAAATAGTTCAAATGAAAAATCTACTTTATTCTCTAAAATCTATGATTAGGACACAGCTTATTTGCCAATATCTGCAATAGAAGGTTCTTTTTTTATGGGTGTGTCTAGCTGCCAGAGAGGTTAGTTTGCTAATGTCTGTGATGATGCAGATTGATTTGTCTCTTCATTAAGAGACAGGCTGATAGTTTTTTTCTCTGTTTGATTTCCATAAAAGTTCATTTAATATTCATGTGTTTTATAGTCTTGAATGTTTCGTTATAGTTTGTAGTATAGAATTTTGAATCTGCAGATTGTTTCAAATAAAAAAAAACGTAAATATACCTACATATTCTTTATTAACTATTGTTTGGATTATTTTCTTTCAGATCGAGAAAGCAGCCAATGGGAGACACGACCGAGTAATCCAGTGAAATATGATGATTGGGAATCTGAAGCGCAAAAGCACTCAGCGTGAAAGAATGGCTTTTTTGTTCTTCTGCTTCGACTGAAGTCAATCATCGCGACGCAGGCGAGTATGAATCGAGCGCACAGGTAGTATTATACAGAAGTCACTGCAACGAAATGCTTTTCATTCCTTTTTTGCAACACTAGTTATGCGTCGACCATGATTGTCATGCTTCTGATTTTTGCTCACTATCAAACACAAAGCAGGTAAAAAGTATATTTTATGTTGAAAAACTATCCGAGCAGTTATTAAGTAAAAGACGAACCAGTGGCCAATCAACCATAATGCATAATCGTCATAATTCATAGTTAAGGCGACGTGTACTAGTTTTTGTTATATTCAGAAGCGCTTAAATGGAGATCAATTTAAAACTTAGCAGTAAAGTATACAATAATCTGTAACAGCATATTTAAAAGTTGATATTCCTGACAACAGACTATTGCACTACATTTTAGGCTGTGTTTAAAGGAGAAAATTCGAAGGACGACATATAGGAGAATAATCAAGATAGCGGAAACAACGTGAATACAGAAAAAAAAAGAAAAAAAAGAGGCGCAGAAAGTGCAGAAAAAAAGACACTCTAGTGCACACGTGGGTATTAAATTAAAAAATCAATTCTTTAAGTAGTACAGTCTTTTGCCTATTTTTTAATTGTTTTCATTAGTCTCATCTGAAAAAAATGACGCATATTATCTTTTTTACTTGTGTTGAAAATTGTCTAAAAATATAAATCATTGGAAAAAGAAGAACGTCCTCAATGGGCCTTGTTAGTTTACTTTCATATTTTTAATGTTTGAGAGTCTTCACTGAATAAATCGTTGCAACACTAATGTCTTTCTATCTGAGAGAGTATATATAGAAAAAAAGAAGGATAGAATATCTTCGCTGTATAACGGAGCCACGCCATTCTGTTTCGTGGTTGTTCGAATTATCGACAGTAGATGATATGTTACGGTATCACTGATTGACTTCGGCATCGCTATTTTATTTAGTTTCCTCTTACTCGTATAAGTATCAGCTATTAATTCATCAAAAATAGCTGAAAGCAGAAGATATTCACCGACGGAATCTATCTTTTCAATTCATATAATGGATAATTGATCTTTTCCCATTAAATCCTTTAAAAACTACAGTATATATTTTTACAGACTTTTATAGTGATTTCGATACGTCTTCATGATCTAGTCGTACATTGGTTTCATCAAAGCTCGTTTCCATCCTTAGGTTTTGCTCTGTCATAGAAATGAGTTGTTTAGTGAGTGTTGTAAGGATGTTTGCAATATCAGCTACTTCAAAAGTTGATTGCTATGGAGATATCGGCTTTTTCTCTCCAATGCTTCTTATATGTTTGAATCACTTGATATTTATCTCTCAAATATCTAATGCGCAAAGATCGGATGCAGTATGTTATTCTATTGCTTTGAAGAAAATATATGATGAGTAACATAGTGTTTTCGATCGATATACATCTCATACGTAGTATCATATTGTAGTTACTAAAATTTTTCACGTTGAAGCAATAGTCATCCGATTTTCACGCACAATCTTATTCAATTCGTTTTATATTATTGATTGATCTCGGTATCTCTTCTTTTAAAAACTCATGATCCATGTCTTATAGTACATATAGAATAACGAGTGCGAATCAATCCAGAATAAATTTCGTTTTTGAACGATCATCAGTATTTTCATGATTTTTGGAAGCTATTTGTCAGTTAACACTAATTTTATATGATCCTCTTTACTGTCGACACGTAAATTTAGTGTTATTTCAATTCAACTAACGAAGTTAAATCGATTAATTTGAATACCTGCTTGTTTTAGATTTTCGACAATTTTTTCTGCAACATTAGAGACCAATGATATTTGCTGAGAGATTTTCGAGCGATTGAAAACTACATAAAAGCACGGTAAACAACTAGAGGCCGCTCATTTGATCTGATCAAAAGGAATTAATTTTGTTTCGAATACGTATGACTCGTTGGTACGTTAGTCGATGGTTGTTTACTTTGAGCAAGAATCTCTTACTGAAGTGGTTGAGTCTGAATGTTTCTTGAATGTTGTTATTTTGGTGTTGCTGGACCACCTGAACTAGTACTATACCGTTTAATCTTTATTTCTTAGGTGTCGATGTACCTGGTTGTAGTTGCAATTGTACTCTAATGGAAATATTTTCATGATTATGACTACTTAGATACATTTGTCGCTGCTATTCATGGTACATCACATTCTGATTTTCCTAGGTCCCGAATTCACCGAAAATTTTGGGTGCAAATGACTTTTGTTGTTGCTGTTGGCGAAAGAGTAAGATACCATTTTAAAATGTTTCATCATTTGCCAAGGAATTTATCATATATTTTCTTTGTAATTCATTAATTTCATTAACATGCGAATCATAATTTTCCGGTGTTTTGTGTTTTTTGTTGGCAATTACTATTTTTTTTACTACTAGAGCGGTTAGTCGTAGAGTTTCTATGTCCACCACTGCGACAACTGTAGTATTGCGTTTCTATCGTCTAATTATTTATGTTCCTATATACGCCTCCGTCTTTTACACGGATTACTACAGAGAACTATAGGGCAATTTGAATATATATTGTGTAGAGAGCCGAATGCAAACTGAAATTTGATGCACACTTGATGAAGTATATTAATGGATTTTTTATAACTATGCGACAATTGGCTAATTCATTTCAATGAAAAAAAAACATTAATTATCTGATTCAAGTTCGAATCTACATGACTCTCTCATAGCGAAAGATGAGAAAAGGTCATGTAATATTAGCGCTGCAATAACTGATATAACTTTTAATAGTTAATATGAGAGCGAAGGAAATCGCTAAATGTTTTTTTAATTGATGTTACTAAAATAATGTTCGTCTTTGCGATTAATTTTTTGGAACTCACTTTAATTTTGGAGAAAATGGTCAGTGTAAGTTTAAAGTGAGATTTTTGTGACCCCACCTCTTCATTGCAGACATTAGTGAATTTTAAAAGTGTGTTAATTAGAAAGTATATGCTGCTATGTCTTCCAAATTTTTTTCATTATAGAGTATAAGAAAAAAGTCAAGCCTATCTATTACAGACACTAGCAATCAGGTTAGATCACCACTGGATACTATATGTACTAGGTGCGACTAGTTGTTGTCGTTAGAGAGACCACCCAAAAAAAATTGACTACCAATCACAGATATAGGCAAATAGTTTATGTCATAACGAGACATTTTAGAGAATAAAGCAGATTTTTCACTTGAGCTAATCTGTATTAGCTTAGTATATCTAAGAAATATATATATATATGAGTTCCACGCTTTAGCTCCAAAGGGGCTTGTGCTAACAAAATTTTCAAAGTGTATCATCTTATTTTAGACATTACATGAACTGGATCGACTAAGAATCAGTGGCGGCGGAGCCACTGAGACAGGTGAGGCATGAGCCTCACCTAGTTTTCAGCAGATGAGGGTCAACCTCACCTAGATTTCGCGATGTGAGACTTAGCCTCACTTGCTTTTGTACTGAATATTGCTATTTTTTTATTCTTGCATCAGAGTAGAAGCAAAGAAAAGTAGTTTTCGGTATTTTCCAATCTTCTTTTTGTATACTGACCATTTTTATTTTTACTGAAGTTCAATAAAAAGAAGACTTATTTACTACTTGATGTTTCATAAAATTCCACGGTAGCAAAAAAATATGATGAGCCTCACCTAGCTTAATGACGCTCCGCCGCCCCTACTAAGAATATAGTACACTTAGCAATAGTGGCTGTCAAGAATTAACTGATTAGCTTTTCATTTTCATAGCACAAATGAAAATTTATCTGCACATTCTCAATGTTGTTGTAGCAACGTTAGTATTAACACAATCGGTGAAAGGAGTAGTAACCTTTACTGATATTACGATTTTCTCAATTTTAAAAAGTATGCCGAATCCTGATCCAATCGAACACCAGATACAGACTAATTCTATTTGGAGTTGGTCTCAACTAGTGTCCATGGAAAACATAATTTTATTTGCTGACCATGAAACATCGTGTTCTTTCCTTAAGACTAAATATCCAAACATAACTTGTCACAATTTTGCCTAGCTCAAGTGTTTGCATTCAACTTACAAGCGTCCTTACATCAATTGTGCTTTCGATATAGCTCAACAGCAAAAACAAAAATCAATTCTAGTCTTTGTCAATGGTGATATTATGTTACATAATAGCATTTCTCATACTATTTCCTTCGTAAATGCTAATATGCATGAGTTTTTTCTTGTTGGATGTAGGCGACACTATGAAATGTCACCTTCGTTAAAATATTCTAATTCAGAAAAGACTTTACAAAATGGTTTAAATCATAGTCAAATTCATTCAACAGCTGGTATTGATTTTATTGCATTCAAAACAGATACTCCAGTTCGCATGCCACCGTTTCTCGTTGGTGTTTATCGATGGGATAATTGGCGTTTAAGTGAAATCTTATTGAGGACTAACATAACTGTTATGGATGTCACTCAATCGATCTTTATTATTCATCAACAGCGAAAAAAACTCGAAGGCCAGAAACCTGAACCTCACGCACGTCGGCGAGGTGCTGTTTACAACGATGTGCTAGCGAAGAATATATCGGGAGAAGATTATAAAGTTGGCTTTATTAATAATGCTAATCAAATACTCTCTGGAAACTGCGAACAAAGCCAATGTACATTCAAAGACAATTTGGACCGAAGCCAGATTGTTCTACTTAAACAAAGGACAAATGCACAAAAGTATACAGCGGTACTTACAGTTACCAGTGGATATATGCCGCTCGCATGGAATTGGGTGAGTTTAATAGTATTGCTTTCTAGATTTCAAAAATAATCTCAAGTACACCTGAGAGAAAAGCGATTTCTTTGAATATCATCCGAGCAAGATCTATTATATACATCTGAATACTTCATATGTCACTCAGCACAGTTTTTCAAGACTACAGAATTTGTTTCTGTAATACACTAGTTTTTGAGAGAATTTACGTATTATTACTTGTTGTGATCCTCACTCACTCGTCTTGACCACTTTTTTCTGAATACTGAAGCTTCAAGTTAAAATGATACGAATTTTATCTGTGTATCAATTATCAATGAAAAAGCAGCAAAGCGGTGAGGTAAATCTAATATATTCAGGTTTCAGTCATGAGTTTCATAAATGTATCAGTACGCATTCTTCGTTTTCAGTTCTCATAACCAAATAGCAAGAAAAAAAGCATGAAAATAATTGACAAAAGAGACAATTATATACAGCATGAAAACAGAAGAAATTCTGTTCATCACACATCGACTAACTAATTAGTTTATTTTGATCGATACATAAAAACCAAACTAATTTGTATGATGTATTATAGCATAAAAACAAACGAGTCTTTTTGAAATCTAGATCTGTTGGTCGAAAAGAATTGGATTTCGTAACTACATTTTACTTGCTGAAGATTTGGAAGCGTACAAAATACTAAGAGCCGCCAATGAACCTGTGTTCATATCGAAAGAGCAGTCGTTGAATACTTCTTCAAAGCCAGAAGCTAAATATGGTTCATACGCTTTTCAGATTACTATGATGTATCGTCTTGAATTCCTCATGCGTGTGCTTCGAGCAGGTTTTCACTTTCTCAGTGCAGATATGGATACTCTTTGGCTTTCTAATCCATTCAATTATATTTCACATGACCTATCAATCACAATTCAAGGTCAAACACACAAACAAACAAAAATGAGCGGAGGTTTTATTATTATCCATGCCACTTCAAAAGGTCGCAAATTGTGGCAAGACGTAATCAAATGCCAGAATCAGAATCTTGTAGACTTGCGAGAGCAACAACATCTCAAGCGTAAACGTCCAGCGAGCGATTTCACAGAGCAAGAATGTATTAACAATAGACTTAATACCACCACAATTAATTTGCTCGATCCATATCTTTTTCCTGACGGACGATCTTTCTTTGATCTACATCGACCGCAAAGTCGAGGGATTGTTCCCGTGGTCATTCATGGCAACTGGCTTGTAGGATTGGAGGCAAAAATAAAACGATTACGGTCATGGAATCTTCTAGCGAGCACAGGTAGTTCATGTGACCCATTGGAAAATGGTATACCTTATTCTCTATCCAAGACGAGTAATCCTGTTCGCATTCGTATTAGAATTCTCGCATACAATCGACTGCAAAGTCTTCAACGACTACTTGAAAGTCTTCAAGCAGCTAACTACTTGAACGATTCTGTGGCACTAGACATTTCTGTTGATCGACCTTCCTCAGCAGCTGGTTCAAGTGAAAAAGAACAATGGAAACAAGTTATGGAGTATGTTGGTGATGGTGAGACGCATCCATCAAAATTAAAGTAAGCTTGAAGAAAGATATAATTCTAAAAAAGTAGACTGCCATTGAAAAACCGCTCTGTTCCATCTAAAATGGATTATTTTCAAATCAAGTTTTAGTAAATTTTTTTAGTTCATCTACATTGGCAAAAAAATGTGAGTATAAATTTGCATAATTACATTATGATTGCTCTGAATATCTAGCACAAGTCTCAATTAAGATTCGAAGAAGACAGAAATTAAAATATCCTACGAGAGTACTCTTGAGAAAAAGGTGCGGTGTCGAACTCTTTTATGGCTTTAGTCACAGAGCAAAGTGTTTTTGGTTATAGTGCTGGATATCATGTTGGGAACCTTTTTACAGTGCTAATCAACAATTAAAAAACTCTAAAACAATTTCAGATTATCTGAATAAACCTGTTGCCAATCCAAGTGAACATGTATAAAAGTGACAAAATGTACAGAAAGCTGTATGAGCGAAGGTTCTCTTGTCATTTATATTCATATCGTTATCAAATGAAATGTGTTTGTTATAATAGATCAAATAAACGACGATAACAGAATATTCAGTGTAACAAAGTTTGCGAGAAGTTTAAATGTATTTCAGCTTTTGATACCGACTGATACATTATAGAAACAGACTGAAAAGCAAGTTGTTATGATGTTTTCATAAAAAGAAACTCGGATTGTTAACTTAGTTCAAGTACCATAGACTGTGTGACACTCTAAATAGAGTATTACGTATATTACTAGAATCGATTCGATATTTTTATGATTTGAATGTTACTTCGAGATCATTGACAGTAACCCAGGACGAGCTTTACGACGTCCGTATACGGTGAAATACGGGCCGTATTCTGCCGTATACGACGGTAAATCGCCGTATCTGGCCGTATTACATGGCTCCGTATTACGATCGTAAATCTCCGTGTCGTAATACGGTGAAATACGATCAAAAACGACCGTAAAGCGCCGTATTTCGCCGTATACGGCACGGAGATTTACGATCGTAATACGGAGCCATGTAATACGGCCAAATACGGCGATTTACCGTCGTATACGACCGTGTATGTTCGACCTGGGTAT